>CM042242.1:37776588-37874088 GCA_023566225.1 Romanogobio albipinnatus
TCTTTAATAGCTTAGATTAGGATAATAAGGAAGCACCATTTACATTATGAGGCACACATAACTATCACTGTTCTGACTGACATGAATAATAAATCTCCCCCGCATAACAGAAAAAAGGCAGTTTGAACGAAAAGTAAGTTCTTCTCATGAAATTGCACAATAAACATTCACACATTCACCCACGGGGTGAACTGTAGTTAAAAAGATAGATTTTAAAGAACAACACTGAGTGATCTTTAGTCATGTAATATGTCTGGATTCACCTATATGACGAGGAGGTTAATTTCCATCACCCTGAGACAGAGAGTCAGTAAAAGGTTAAATCTGGCAAATGCATGAGTTGTACAAATTAAACTCCTTTTATGCAGAAAGCCAGCACATGCAGGGTGCTTCAACACTTAAGCTCTTCCAATCCTGTCCCATTCTCTGGATGCTGCATACAAAGCAATCCATTAGTGTCAGCTTTGCCTGTGTTTTTAAGTGGACACCTGTCCATTAAGACTGGCATTTTAGTACAGCTCATCTCTTGCGTTATTTGCACAAACTGAATCTCAAATGTAATGGAATTTATATTTCCAGGTTTAAAGAACTGGAATTATATCTTTGATTACTGTGGAACAAGAAAAGAAAGCTAGCCTATTTGTTATATCAAAGATATTGGTATCAAAATCAGTGACTGTATGGTGGCATATACTGTACAAGACCACAGACAAATAACTAGAGGACGGAATGCTTTGCTGTGTAACTGTAATGCCATACGTATCTGCTTAACACACAAAGAATGAATCTACAACTGCTTCATGCATTGTTCAAGACACATTCTTATAAAATGTCAAAATAAATGCATAATAAAGCATACAATATACGATAAGTCGGTGTCTCTTCTTACAGGCTTAAGACTCCATGGACAAGCAGTCCGTGTTCTGCGTGTGTTCTCACTAAAAGAGTAACCAGGCAAACGAAATGCCCATTACAGATTCTCATAAACCATGCTGTAGTTATGGGAAAATTCAAACACTGAAAAGTAGCATCGACTCATAACAACATAGAAACTTTGAGAGACGGACTGAACTCTTCAAAATTGTTTGCGAGCTTTTGAACGCACTCTTGTAAGAAATATTATTGATTTGTCTCATAATCATTTGCACATCGCCATTTTAGCATCCAGTGCTATTTTGAATATTGTAGCTCTGTTACAAGTCTATAACATTTTGCATACAATTTAACTGAGTAAAGTTATGATGCATGCACACTCACAGTTCCTATAAGATTTAGACAAGGTATGTATTTATTAACACAATCAAGAAGATCAAGCTGATAACTGGCAGACTGTGATGACAAAGGGGAAAACAACTACAGCTTGAGCTTAAAATGACCTATGTTTAGATATATGCATGTAAAACAGGGTCCATCCCTCTCGGAGTACTAAGTAATGATGAGCTGAATCGGACGGAGTGGTTCAGTAACTTTTCCATATTAATTAGAGGCAACAAATGAGGTTCTGTTAAAGCACCTTGCATCCACCTCCTCATTTCCATGCCATAGGTTTTTGGTTACAAGGGTTAAAAAAGAAAGAAAAGGGGAAAAAAGAGCTAAGACAGAAGTGTAAGCGATAAGATCAAACAAGGGGGAGTCTACTGATCCCTCATTACCAGGCTAGGCGCTGCTTTCTCTTCAGGCACATTATAGCAATGAGATTTAGGCCTGAGTGTCCTCCCTGACAAAAACCCACAAAGGGAATAAACCCCACAAGCAGACCCGGTCAGCTCATCTCCACTCAAATTAATTAGACCCTTCTGTAGTGAAGCCTCACAGGAGAGCAGGAACCTGATGTCTGTCTGATGGCTGACACGAGGACTGTGATGGCTGGACAGAACCTTGATACAGACACTGAGACGATTGCATTAGGAAAACTGTGAAGATTGAAATTCCTGTAATTCTCTTATATTCATTACTTGTATTTAAAATATGATTTTGTTTATGAGCCTTGTTTTTTCAATGTCATATAACTATACCATAAGGGTCTCATGTCATTTTATATTATATATATATATATATATATATATATATATATATATATATATATATATATATATATATATATATATATATATATATATATATATATATATATATATACACAGAGAGAGAGAGAGAGAGAGAGAGAGAGAGAGAGAGAGAGAGAGAGAGAAAATGTTGCAAAATGTAACTATTATTGCAGTTCTTTATATAAAGTTGGATCGCTTAGGATTATACTATACTATACTATACTAATCTGCTAAATGCACAAAGATATTAAAATATTATGAGCATTAACATTGTGATGGTTTTATAAAGCTGCTTTGAAACAATTTGTATTATGAAAAGCACTATAGAAATAAATTTGACGACTTGAAATATGACTTCTGAGTTTGGTACTCTTATGTATTTATTTTTTTTAAATCAACTTTAATTTAGTTAAATCATTTGCAGAGTATATAGTTCAAATAAATGCTTATATGCTCACAATCACAATTAAAAAAACAATCATTTTCACACATGCATTCTAAAAGAGATGGTGGAAATGTGAAAATGAAGGCTGAAATTTGGATTACTCTGACTTCCATAGCATGAAAATGGAACTAATGAAAGTTAGAAGAAATTGTCTCAGTAAACAAATAAGGTTAGTAACAAAAGGCTAATATAGTCAGCTACATATAGAGACTATATTTCAGGATTTAAAAAAACAAGGCGGTAGGCTACATCAAATATTGTATGAATGCTGTGATCTGTATGTGAGGAAACAGACCCACATGACCAAATCAACCCAAATGTAAGTAATTTGTTAAACAAAACAGCATGTACAACAAATGCATTTCAGTTAGACTAATTTTGGATTCATTCATTAGACTGATTAAGTCTTCCTCACTGGATCATCGGATTAGATGGAGCTCCTCAAATGTGTATTCATAGATGAGGGTTAGGATTAGAAAGGGAGTTGAGGTAAGAATTAGATCAACATATTGGGAGGCATTGGATCTGCTACCACACATATTCTAGCGTCATTATAAGCTCTGAGGACCACCAGTCTGCTTAAACCAGCACATGTAGGTTTCATGCTTTTCTCTGGATAAATACATGAAATAACTTTACCATAGTGTTATTTATCAATCAAGTGTAGAAACGAGCACAGAAATCATCTTATGACATATTCACATGTTCACATATTCACATGTGATTCATGAAACATTTGTAGGCCACCAATTCCAAAGTACGAATGATTGGACGTTGATAAATGTGGCAGCTCAAAACAATCGTCATTTAAATATCACAAACCTAAAAAAATTCACGGTTTATAAGCCTTGCAATTAGGAGAAATGTAACCTGGCCAAGAAGAGGAAGTAATCTCATGAAAGACAAATTGCTCTTAAAGGCCCCGTTCTTCGTGTTCTTTTGAAGCTTTGATTGTGTTTACAGTGTGCAATATAACATGTGTTCATGTTTCGCGTGTAAAAAAAAAAACAGTATTTTTAACACAATGTACTTATCTGTACACCGCTGTTTTCACTCTCCTAAAAACGGCTGATGACTTCCTTTATTCTATGAAGTCCCTCCTTCAGAAATACGTAACGAGTTCTGATTGTGCCAGCGGTTCCCGTGTTGTGATTTGACCACATCTTAGCAAACGTGTCACGCTTCCTGTGTTGTGATTCGACAGCAGCTTAGCGCACGTGGAAAGGTCACGCCTCTTAACGGGAGATATATGCGCTTAATGATCTCTACAGCGTCCCCGGGAAAGCCAAACAAAGGTGATTTGACTCCGGGATGAAAATAACAGCGTCTCGACGACATGGCGACAAACACACCACTTCCTTTTCTCCACGCGACACGTCCTCTTCTCCACGTGGGACAGCAACAAGACCACGCCCCCTTTTTTCGCGTATTCTTGTGGGCGGAGGTTAGTCTGTTCTACTGACGTCATTTATGAAGGAAGTACCAGGATGTAGTCCAAGCCAGCCGTTCGCTGTAGGCTTTGAAAGGGAACTTCGGTTAAATAAAATATCTCGCTTGGCATTGAACTTTTTTATAATTTTACAGGTATTATTTATGCTCTAACAGCAACATTACACACTAACTAAAGTTTGAACAATGGGATCACGAAGAACGGGACCTTTAAACCAAAAACACCTGTTAACCTTGTAATTGCAAACAATTTAATTATAATACAAGCATTTAATATAAGACAATACTGTATTAATTATATGGATAGGCTATATATACTGTCAACAGAATATTATACCATTGGCAACACATTTTTAAATGATATGCCTTGGCTTCATATGGTTTCATTCTAGTCAAAATGCTCTCATAACAATTCTCCACCAGATTTACTGTGCTGCACGAGCCCGATCTCACGAAAATGCGTATAAATAATACGAGTGTGCAATCTCGTGTAATGTATAAGGCAAAATGAGTTTTGGCGTGCATATGATATGCACTTTATGGCGTATTATACGTAGGAACCCCCCACCCTACCCCCACCCTACCCAAAAGCGTGTCATATACACGCCATAAAGTGCGTAGCATATGCATTCCACGAGATTGCACACTCGTACTATTGATACGCATTGTCATGAGATTGTGTTGGCTGCACGCAAGATCACACTAACTCCTATGATTTGACCGTACACCCACTCGCCCATTTTTCTGCTGTACGTTAGTTTCGTAAATAAGGGCCATTGTGTCTACTTTTACCAATAATGAAGCTAAAGTTCTGCTTATAACATATTATAAGCAATCATTTCAAGATAACGGTACAATCAGTACAATCAAGTCTAAATATGTCACCTTTATGAACATTGCATATTAAATACATACATATATATACATACATACATATATATACACATATATACATATATACACATACACATACATATATACATACATATATATATATATATATATATACACACACAATTTTATTTTTTTCAGTTTTAGAGCTTCAATTAAGAATGTGATTCACGAACAAAGGGTACAAACGATTACAAACCAATCCACTTTCTATTAGTTCTTATTCCCCCCACATAGATTACCAATGGGCCAGGATTACTAAACAAGTGTAATTTTCACTTGGGAATGGCCATAATACAATCAGGTGCTGTGACAACAAGAAAAAGGGAATTCAATCGAGTTTGTTTTTACAGCATTCCTCGAGTTCATTTTGATAAGTGAATGTTTTCAGAGAGGTGCCTTGACTTTCAATGCAAGGATTTTCAAGAAGAAAACACTGCCTCATTTGTTGAAGGGGGGCAAGGGGGCGCTGGCTTGAATTTCACGGTTAGAAAACAGTTACTCTCAGAGCTATTTAGATCTGCGATTACTGCCTACAAAGTAGTTGTAATGAAAATGCAACAAATCACCATGGACTATCCCCCTCCTTTTGTCTGCATTTTTATCGTGAAAGACCTCCTCTGACATTCAGCATCCAAGCGCAGAATAAAGGCAGTTTGTAATGTGTGCAGAATTGCCTTTTCTCCTTCCTTGTAGTAGTACTTAAGTGTCATGTTAAGCCCAAGGCGAAGGAGACTCTCAATGACCTGCACTGGCTGGATTGTTGTGTTTACTGTATTCTCCTCAATAAGCGCTGCTGAATCCCATCTCTTATCAGAGCATAAAGTCTAACAGATTGCTGACTCAAATTTCCCCTGCCAGCCATGCTGGTTTTTGTCCATTGTTTAGCCTGACAATAGATTCCACATACCCTACAGCTTGAGTTTCTGTCTTCTTTATTTGCGGGGTATCACCCTCAATGCAAGTAACAGCTATTTGCACAACGCAGGCTCAGCCCAGAAGAGGCTCTTTATAGGGGAGAGGGTGCAGAGATGCCAAAATTCACTGATGCTTTTAGCCATTTGCCACGATAGTTGTCATAATAGTGTTGTTCGGGTAATCTTTTTGGGTTAAGAGACGTACGTGACTCAGGTAGAGATGTCTACAGTGAAGCACAGCATCAGTACTGACACACGCACAAAAAAAGAGGAAGCAAAAGTACTGACGGCTCAATAAGCACATTATATGTTTTAATGTTTAAACCATTTAATGCAATGGCAAATATTTGTAATATACTGTAGATAATGAATAACATAATTGGATGTTTTCACAAAGTCTTCCATTTTTAGCACATAGTTTCTGGTACAAGATACTATCTAAATCCTTTTTTGTGCCGTAATCAATTCAAACATAAGCAAAACCTTCTCACAGCAGAGAGGCAGTGAACGCAGGTCAGGTTTTCTCGACCGTAATGCTGCCAGCGGGCAGTGAGAGGCGCTGCGATGTTGCAATGCTGTCAAAATGCGCTCATGTGATATTTGAGAGAATGTCCGAGACCTTAAGGACAGAACAGTCGTGAGATAGACAAACTCTAAATTGATTTTACAGTCTTGGTGTGCATACAAATATACAAAATGCTGACGTCAAAGACAGACAGAACACATCTTTATTCATCAGTTCCATACATAATTCCATTATGTAACTTGTTTTAAAGTGAATAATAAAAAGAATGTTAAAAATCCCATTCTTAAAGCGGTCTTGAAATGATAGCAGATTGTTAAGTATGTTAGGGTAATTCTGAGTCACCGAAGAACCAAAATTTGAGTTTCATTATTGTTAAGAGTAGACACAATTTGCTGGGTAAAGTAATTACATGTGTATTCTTGAGGACAAAGCTTCAAACCTTAGCCTAAACAAAAGCAGCTGTAAAATGTTGCAATTTTCACCTGAAAGCACAACCATGTTCAGCCCAGAGAAAAAATCAGAAATCAGATTGAAGGTTTAAAGCTTTGTGTTAAATGCAGTGTAAGGCATCCTTTTATTTGAATAGCTGAATATATTTCTAGTGCTATATGAATGGAAGTTTTATTTTCTTCGCCAAAGATTCTGACAGAATTATTATGTTTCATCTAGCTCTCAGGGTGAGATACTCATCCTTACAGGAATAAAGAAATGGGGTCTTGGGAAACTGTCATAGAAAAATATTCTTTTTAAAAGGTGCCAAAAAGAAGTTCAAGATGACCCCAGGCTAGTTTTGGTCTCTCGTCTGAGGTCAAGGGGTCAAAGTGAGCTATTCTACGAGTAAAAAGACTTCAGAAAAATACAGCTCTTGAGAAAGCAAAAGATAACTGTTGACGCATGTCTTAAACCACAACCACAAGGGAACAAAACTACTCTTTCTGAAAGATACAGGTAGGGGATGCACCAACATTCAAATTCTGTCCAATACAAATGAGCATATTATTATTTTTAATGTTTGGCCGATAAGTAATAAATGGAAAAAATTACACACACACACACTGTACACATACATATTATATATGTATATGTGTGTATTAAACAGTGGTTTACTGAAAAAAAATTGTGAGGCACAGCTTTTTGGTGCTGACATGTCTCCCATGCCCTGAAACTGCTATCTCTCCTGCACTGGTCAGAAAATGCAGAAAAAAATACAATGTATTCTCAGACAGATGAATTCTCAATTGCAGTATCAGGAAGGAACAAAGAAGTTTATAATTGCCACCACAGGGGGGCTGGTTATATATGTGAGCAGATTGGCGTGAGAATTTTGAGAAGTAACCATGCAGTCTAAGATCTGTTCACAATGCAGTACAGTACAGGTCTAATGACCATATCTGAGAAATTTCATTTAAAAGGCAATGCAACCAATGCAGGATTGAACATGCATTCAACATTACCTCCTTATCACAGTCAAAACATTACCTGATAAAGGTAATTACCTGGAAGTATCAGTCATCTAGATCATTACAAACTGAGGAAGTCAAGTCCTGCCATTGAAAATAAGGAGTGGAGCCTTTCCATGGTAGGAGGGGAAAACACGGTTGTCATGCATTCAAGGCAGTGTGTGCAATCCACATTTAAGCAAAAACAAGCAATTCCACTTGATTAAAAGAGCTAAGTTTGCTGAGGATGAACAGAATCCAGCAATGTATTATGTTAATGTTTTTATTGGTTTAATTTACCATTTCTGGATTGAGACTGAGAATCCTTAGTTTAGGTGAAGTAAATTTAGAGCTAGTGCAAGCTAATGTTTAACACAGAAGTGGGTAAAACAGATTGAGCTTCATGTGGTTAAGCAAACTCAGTCCCTAGAGATAATTGTATTGGCCCAGGTAGCTCTTGTTCACAAGTCTTTAAGCTCAGCTGCACACCAACAATTGCGCATAGGGGAGATGCAATAACAACAAAGACATCCAACATGTTGTCCAAACCTTATACACATATATATATATATACACACACACACACACACACACACACACACACACACACACACACACACACACACACACACATATATATATATATATATATATATATATATATATATATATATATATATATATATATATATATATATATATATATATATTTTAGGGATGCACCGATATGAACATTTTGGCCGATACCGATATCCGATAATTCTTTATGTTTGAAAGCCGATAACCGATATATTGGCCAATAAATCTAAATACAAATTTTAATAAATTCTGAGAGCCTGATTACAAAAACAAAAGGCTCACCATTAAAAGCAATGTACCAAACACTTCAACATAAATCAAACCTATACACTACAGTAGCCTGTTTGAACCAGTGTAGTGTAAGATTCCTTACCTTTTCAAATGAACAAATTAACACTCCTATGGCCAACTTACTTTATATATATAAAAAAATGTTAACACTTTACAATAAGGTTGAATTTTTGTTAGTATTAGTTAACCAACAATGAATGAACAATACTTCAACAGTATTTATTCATCTTAGTTCATGTTAATCTCAAAATATTCAGACCCAAAGTTGTCTTTTAACATTAGGTATGCACTGTGAATGGACTGTTAATAAACACAAACATTTTATTACTAAAATAAACAAAGGTTATTGCTCTCTGTTTGTTCGTGTTAGTTAATGCATTAACAAATGAGACCTTATTTGTAAAATGTTATCAAAAATTATATTGCCTAAAAAATAAAAATAATATACCTAAATAATGCAAACAAGTTATTGAACAGCATTGCTTAGGCTGTATATAAAGAATCAGAATGCAAGTGCATGAAATAACCTCCGCACAGACAAGAAGGAAATGGTTTTAATCAAACCGTATATTGTTGATGGAAAGATACGAGAACAATAAAAGTGAGATCAGGTTGAAAAAATAACGCTTCTGTGTTTTTGAAAAAAATATGTTTAATATTACAGTAATAGTAAACATCTTTAATATTAGTCTAGTCTATTAGGAATAATGTTGCTGTTACGAGGCTGAATCCAGCTTCTTATTCGCAGCTTCTTATTGACGCTATCCGGTCCACCTTAAAAGACGCGACGCTTCCGCGTCTTTGGTTTCTTATTCACGTTCAACTTAGGGACCGTGCGGTTTTTTCTCTTTTTCAAGCTTTTTAAGGGATTGTGTTGCTTTTGTGTCCATTTTCAGAATAAAATAATACTATATATGCGAAGATTGACTGTAAAAATATTAAGGCACATACAATATAACTACAGTGTGCCTATTCTTTAATTATTGTACATGCCATCAGCTCAATTTAGGGACCATGTGGTTTTTCTCTTATTCACACTTTTGATACTATTGTGTCTATTTTCAGAAAAGAATAACAAACTATTTTAAAAGGTAATTAACACATAAATATCAGTGAAGATGACTGTAAAAAATACAAATGTACATAAAATATAATTACATTATTCTTCAGTTATTGCACTTGGATGCTTTGAATGCATTAATAAATCAATAAAAGGTAAGGTAACTAGAGATTAATGCCAGCTCCAGCTTGGATCCAGCCTCCGAAGACTTCAGATGAACCAACACCAGATGACACCTACCTCTGCAAGGTCTCCAGAACATCAAATATGGATGAAATACAAAATGTATAATCATGTTATCATTGCTCTGAAATGCAAACTAATTTTGCTTAAATGGATATATGATATTTGTCAATACTGTAATTTGTAATATCTTACAACATTTGGGGAAGTAAAACATTGCAGGTGCTTTATACCCATCGTGCTTGAATATCATCATTCAAATTTTCAAAGATTTTTACTGTAGCGTTATGAATTTATGGACCAACGAATTTGGCAAATGACGTCATTACTGTCTGTCTTACGTACAGTAAGAGCCTTAACATTAATTGCACAAGTGGCCCATTTGGAGACGCTATATCTCGGCTGTCATTATGGGTGCGTTCACAGTTCCACCGGGGCATTATACCCAATATGCCTTACTGTCACCATACAAAATTCCAAACATTTTTACTGTAGCATTTTGAAGTTATGGATTCATGAACTTGACATATATGACAATACAGTTAGAAGCGCTATTGCATTGTTGGCCCATTTGGAGGCGCTATATCTCGCCTGTCTTTATGGGTGCGTTCACAGTTCCACTGGGGAATTATACCCACTGTGCCTGACTGTCACCATGCAAAATTCCAGACATTTTTACTGTAGCATTTTGAAGTTATGGATTCATGAACTTGACATATATAACAATACAGTTAGAAGCGCTATTGCATTGTTGGCCCATTTGGAGGCGCTATATCTCGCCTGTCTTTATGGGTGCGTTCACAGGTCCACTGGGGCTTTATACCCAGTGTGCCTGACTGTCACCATGCACAATCCCAGACATTTTTACTGTAGCATTTTGAAGTTATGGATTCATGAACTTGACATATATAACAATACAGTTAGAAGCGCTATTGCATTGTTGGCCCATTTGGAGGCGCTATATCTCGCCTGTCTTTATGGGTACGTTCACAGTTCCACTGGGGCTTTATACCCAGTGTGCCTGACTGTCACCATGCAAAATCCCAGACATTTTTACTGTAGCATTTTGAAGTTATGGATTCATGAACTTGACATATATAACAATACAGTTAGAAGAGCTATTGCATTGTTGGCCCATTTGGAGGCGCTATATCTCGGCTGCTTTTATGGGTGCGTTCATAATTCCACTGGGGCTTTATACCCAGTGTGCCTGACTGTCACCATGCATAATTCCAGAGATTTTTACTGTAGCATTTTGAAGTTATGGATTCATGAACTTGACATATATAACAATACAGTTAGAAGAGCTATTGCATTGTTGGCCCACTTGGAGGCGCTATATCTCGGCTGCTTTTATGGGTGCGTTCACAGTTCTACTAGGCCATTATACCCACTGTGCCTGACTGTCACCATTCAACATTCCAGACATTTTTACTGTAGCATTTTGAAGTTATGGATCCATGAATTAGACATATATGACAGTACAGTTAGAATAACTAGCATTATTGACCCAATGGAGGCGCTATATCTCGGCTGTCTTTATGGGTGCGTTCACAGTTCCACTGGGGCATTATACCCACTGTGCCTGACTGTCACCATGCAAAATTCCAGACATTTTTACTGTAGCATTTTGAAGTTATGGATTCATGAACTTGACATATATAACAATACAGTTAGAAGCGCTATTGCATTGTTGGCCCAATTGGAGGCGCTATATCTCGGCTGCTTTTATGGGTGCGTTCACAGTTCCACTGGGGCATTATACCCAGTGTTCCTGACTGTCACCATGAAAAATTCCAGACATTTTTACTGTAGCATTTTGAAGTTATGGATTCATGAACTTGACATATATAACAATACAGTTAGAAGAGCTATTGCATTGTTGGCCCATTTGGAGGCGCTATATCTCGGCTGTTTGTATGGGTGCGTTCACAGGTCCACTGCGGAATTATACCCAGTGTGCTTGACTGTCACCATACAAAATTCCAGACATTTTTACTGTAGCATTTTGAAGTTATGGGTTCATGAACTTGACATATATAACAATACAGTTAGAAGCGCTATTGCATTGTTGGCCCATTTGGAGGCGCTATATCTCGCCTGTCTTTATGGGTGCGTTCACAGTTCTACTAGGGCATTATACCCACTGTGCCTGACTGTCACCATTCAACATTCCAGACATTTTTACTGTAGCATTTTGAAGTTATGGATCCATGAATTAGACATATATGACAGTACAGTTAGAATAACTAGCATTATTGACCCAATGGAGGCGCTATATCTCGGCTGTCTTTATAGGTGCGTTCACAGTTCCACTGGGGCATTATACCCACTGTGCCTGACTGTCACCATGCAAAATTCCAGACATTTTACTGTAGCATTTTGAAGTTATGGATTCATGAACTTGACATATATAACAATACAGTTAGAAGAGCTATTGCATTGTTGGCCCATTTGGAGGCGCTATATCTCGGGTGCTTTTATGGGTGCGTTCACAGTTCCACTGGGGCTTTATACCCACTGTGCCTGACTGTCACCATGCAAAATTCCAGACATTTTTACTGTAGTATTTTGAAGTTATGGGTTCATGAACTTGACATTTATAACAATACAGTTAGAAGAGCTATTGCATTGTTGGCCCAATTAGAGGCGCTATATCTCGGCTGCTTTTATGGGTGCGTTCACAGTTCTACTAGGGCTTTATACCCACTGTGCCTGACTGTCACCATGCAAAATTCCAGACATTTTTACTGTAGCATTTTGAAGTTATGGATTCATGAACTTGACATATATAACAATACAGTTAGAAGAGCTATTGCATTGTTGGCCCATTTGGAGGCGCTATATTTCGGCTGTGTTTATGGGTGCGTTCACAGTTCAACTGTAGCATTATACCCAGTGTGTCTGACTGTCACCATGCAAAATTACAGACATTTTTACAGTAGTATTTTGAAGTTATGGATCCATGAACTTGACATATATAACAATACAGTTAGAATAACTAGCATTATTGACCCAATGGAGGCGCTATATCTCGGCTGTCTTTATGGGTGCGTTCACAGTTCCACTGGGGCATTATACCCACTGTGCCTGACTGTCACCATGCAAAATTCCAGACATTTTTACTGTAGCATTTTGAAGTTATGGATTCATGAACTTGACATATATAACAATACAGTTAGAAGAGCTATTGCATTGTTGGCCCATTTGGAGGCGCTATATCTCGGGTGCTTTTGTGGGTGCGTTCACAGTTCCACTGGGGCATTATACCCAGTGTGCCTGACTGTCACCATACAAAATCCCAGACATTTTTACTGTAGCATTTTGAAGTTATGGATTCATGAACTTGACATATATAACAATACAGTTAGAAGAGCTATTGCATTGTTGGCCCATTTGGAGGCGCTATATTTCGGCTGTGTTTATGGGTGCGTTCACAGTTCAACTGTAGCATTATACCCAGTGTGTCTGACTGTCACCATGCAAAATTACAGACATTTTTACAGTAGTATTTTGAAGTTATGGATCCATGAACTGACATATATAACAATACAGTTAGAATAACTAGCATTATTGACCCAATGGAGGCGCTATATCTCGGCTGTCTTTATGGGTGCGTTCACAGTTCCACTGGGGCATTATACCCACTGTGCCTGACTGTCACCATGCAAAATTCCAGACATTTTTACTGTAGCATTTTGAAGTTATGGATTCATGAACTTGACATATATAACAATACAGTTAGAAGAGCTATTGCATTGTTGGCCCATTTGGAGGCGCTATATCTCAGGTGCTTTTATGGGTGCGTTCACAGTTCCACTGGGGCATTATACCCACTGTGCCTGACTGTCACCATGCAAAATTCCAGACATTTTTACTGTAGCATTTTGAAGTTATGGGTTCATGAACTTGACATTTATAACAATACAGTTAGAAGCGCTATTGCATTGTTGGCCCATTTGGAGGCGCTATATCTCGGCTGCTTTTATGGGTGCGTTCACAGTTCCACGAGGGCATTATGCCCACTGTGTCTGACTGTCACCATGCTAAATTCCAGACATTTTTACTGTAGCATTTTGAAGTTATGGATTCATGAACTTGACATATATAACAATACAGTTAGAAGAGCTATTGCATTGTTGGCCCATTTGGAGGCGCTATATCTCGGGTGCTTTTATGGGTGCGTTCACAGTTCCACTGGGGCATTATACCCACTGTGCCTGACTGTCACCATGCAAAATTCCAGACATTTTTACTGTAGCATTTTGAAGTTATGGGTTCATGAACTTGACATTTATAACAATACAGTTAGAAGAGCTATTGCATTGTTGGCCCATTTGGAGGCGCTATATCTCGGCTGTGTTTATGGATGCGTTCACAGTTCCACTGTAGCATTATACCCAGTGTGTCTGACTGTCACCATGCAAAATTACAGACATTTTTACAGTAGTATTTTGAAGTTATGGATCCATGAACTTGACATATATGACAGTACAGTTAGAATAACTAGCATTATTGGCCCATTGGAGGCACTATATATCGGCTGCCTTCATGGGTGCGTTCAAATTTGAACTGGAGCCTTATTCCCAATTAACTTGACTGTCACCACGCATTATTATGAGCAATTGCACTATATCATTATTGAGTTATGATCCTATGATTCTGAGAGATATTACATACAGTTACATGAGATATTGCACTATTGGCCCAGATGGAGGCACTATATATCTCCACTGCCTTTAAGGGTGCATTAAAATTTGAACTGCATCCTTAAACCCAATGATCTTGACTGTCACCATGCAACATTATGAACAATTTTACTGTAGCATTATTGAGTTATTGTCCCATGATTCTGAGAGATATGACATACAGTTACATGAGAAATTGCACTATTGGCCCAGATGGAGGCGCTATATCTCCGCTGCCTTTAAGGGTGCGTTCAAATTTGAACTGAAGCCTTATTCCCAGTGCACTTGTCTGTCACCATGCCAAAATATAGACATTTTTATTTAAGCATTGTGAGGTTATGAACCCATACATTTGAAGTATTTTAAAATATACTTGTAGGTTTTTTTTGTTTTTTATGTAATTGTCCATTGTGCAAAGAAATAACGACTGGTTTTGAAGAACTGAAAATAAATTTTATCCAGCATTAAACCAAGTTATTTATTTATCTCAATGGTTTTCTACATTTGTTGTTGTTGTTGTTGTTGTTGTTGTTGTTGTTGTTGTTGTTGTCATAGTATGTAATGCTATATATGACAATTTTTTGAAATTTAGTACCATTGCCGTCGGACCATTTGGAGGCGCTGTCAATTTCCTATATATATACAGTGAGCAAAATAAGTATTTGAACATTGGCACACTGGGCACACTGGGTATAATGCCGCAGTGGAACTGTGAACGCACCCATAAAGACAGCCGAGATATAGCGCCTCCATTGGGTCAATAATGCTAGTTATTCTAACTGTACTGTCATATATGTCTAATTCATGGATCCATAACTTCAAAATGCTACAGTAAAAATGTCTGGAATGTTGAATGGTGACAGTCAGGCACACTGGGTATAATGCCGCAGTGGAACTGTGAACGCACCCATAAAAGCAGCCGAGATATAGCGCCTCCAAGTGGGCCAACAATGCAATAGCTCTTCTAACTGTATTGTTATATATGTCTAATTCATGGATCCATAACTTCAAAATGCTACAGTAAAAATGTCTGGAATGTTGAATGGTGACAGTCAGGCACACTGGGTATAATGCCCTAGTAGAACTGTGAACGCACCCATAAAAGCAGCCGAGATATAGCGCCTCCAAGTGGGCCAACAATGCAATAGCTCTTCTAACTGTATTGTTATATATGTCAAGTTCATGAATCCATAACTTCAAAATGCTACAGTAAAAATGTCTGGAATGTTGAATGGTGACAGTCAGGCACACTGGGTATAATGCCCTAGTAGAACTGTGAACGCACCCATAAAGACAGGCGAGATATAGCGCCTCCAAATGGGCCAACAATGCAATAGCGCTTCTAACTGTATTGTTATATATGTCAAGTTCATGAATCCATAACTTCAAAATGCTACAGTAAAAATGTCTGGAATTTTGCATGGTGACAGTCAGGCACAGTGGGTATAATGCCCCAGTGGAACTGTGAACGCACCCATAAAAGCAACCGAGATATAGCGCCTCCAAATGGGCCAACAATGCAATAGCTCTTCTAACTGTATTGTTATATATGTCAAGTTCATGAATCCATAACTTCAAAATGCTACAGTAAAAATGTCTAGAATTTTGCATGGTGACAGCCAGGCACACTGGGTATAATGCCGCAGTGGAACTGTGAACGCACCCATAAAAGCAGCCGAGATATAGCGCCTCTAAATGGGCCAACAATGCAATAGCTCTTCTAACTGTATTGTTATAAATGTCAAGTTCATGAATCCATAACTTCAAAATGCTACAGTAAAAATGTCTGGAATTTTGAATGGTGACAGTCAGGCACAGTGGGTATAATGCCCCAGTGGAACTGTGAACGCACCCATAAAAGCAACCGAGATATAGCGCCTCCAAATGGGCCAACAATGCAATAGCTCTTCTAACTGTATTGCCATTTATGTCAAGTTCATGAATCCATAACTTCAAAATGCTACAGTAAAAATGTCTGGAATTTTGTATGGTGACCGTCAAGCACACTGGGTATAATGCCGCAGTGGAACTGTGAACGCACCCATAAAAACAGCCGAGATATAGCGCCTCCAAATGGGCCAACAATGCAATAGCTCTTCTAACTGTATTGTTATATATGTCAAGTTCATGAATCCATAACTTCAAAATGCTACAGTAAAAATGTCTGGGATTTTGCATGGTGACAGTCAGGCACACTGGGTATAAAGCCCCAGTGGAACTGTGAACGTACCCATAAAGACAGGCGAGATATAGCGCCTCCAAATGGGCCAACAATGCAATAGCGCTTCTAACTGTATTGTTATATATGTCAAGTTCATGAATCCATAACTTCAAAATGCTACAGTAAAAATGTCTGGGATTGTGCATGGTGACAGTCAAGCACACTGGGCATAATGCCCTCGTGGAACTGTGAACGCACCCATAAAAGCAGCCGAGATATAGCGCCTCCAAATGGGCCAACAATGCAATAGCGCTTCTAACTGTATTGTTATATATGTCAAGTTCATGAATCCATAACTTCAAAATGCTACAGTAAAAATGTCTGGAATTTTGCATGGTGACAGTCAAGCACACTGGGCATAATGCCCTCGTGGAACTGTGAACGCACCCATAAAAGCAGCCGAGATATAGCGCCTCCAAATGGGCCAACAATGCAATAGCGCTTCTAACTGTATTGTTATATATGTCAAGTTCATGAATCCATAACTTCAAAATGCTACAGTAAAATGTCTGGAATTTTGCATGGTGACAGTCAGGCACAGTGGGTATAATGCCCCAGTGGAACTGTGAACGCACCCATAAAGACAGCCGAGATATAGCGCCTCCATTGGGTCAATAATGCTAGTTATTCTAACTGTACTGTCATATATGTCTAATTCATGGATCCATAACTTCAAAATGCTACAGTAAAAATGTCTGGAATGTTGAATGGTGACAGTCAGGCACAGTGGGTATAATGCCCTAGTAGAACTGTGAACGCACCCATAAAAGCAGCAGAGATATAGCGCCTCCAAATGGGCCAACAATGCAATAGCTCTTCTAACTGTATTGTTATATATGTCAAGTTCATGAATCCATAACTTCAAAATGCTACAGTAAAAATGTCTGGGATTTTGCATGGTGACAGTCAGGCAAAGTGGGTATAATTCCCCAGTGGAACTGTGAACGCATCCATAAAAGCAGCCGAGATATAGTGCCTCCAAATGGGCCAACAATGCAATAGCGCTTCTAACTGTATTGTCATATATGTCAAGTTCATGAATCCATAACTTCAAAATGCTACAGTAAAAATGTTTGGAATTTTGTATGGTGACAGTAAGGCATATTGGGTATAATGCCCCAGTGGAACTGTGAACGCACCCATAATGACAGCCGAGATATAGCGCCTCCAAATGGGCCACTTGTGCAATTAATGTAAAGGCTCTTACTGTACGTAAGACAGACAGTAATGACGTAATTTGCCAAATTCGTTGGTCCATAAATTCATAACGCTACAGTAAAAATCTTTGAAAATTTGAATGATGATATTCAAGCACGATGGGTATAAAGCACCTGAAATGTTTTACTTCCCCAAATGTTGTAATATATTACAAATTACAGTATTGACAAATATCATATATCCATTTAAGCAAAATTAGTTTGCATTTCAGAGCAATGATAACATGATTATACATTTTGTATTTCATCCATATTTGATGTTCTGGAGACCTTGCAGAGGTAGGTGTCATCTGGTGTTGGTTCATCTGAAGTCTTCGGAGGCTGGATCCAAGCTGGAGCTGGCATTAATCTCTAGTTACCTTACCTTTTATTGATTTATTAATGCATTCAAAGCATCCAAGTGCAATAACTGAAGAATAATGTAATTATATTTTATGTACATTTGTATTTTTTACAGTCATCTTCACTGATATTTATGTGTTAATTACCTTTTAAAATAGTTTATTATTCTTTTCTGAAAATAGACACAATAGTATCAAAAGTGTGAATAAGAGAAAAACCACATGGTCCCTAAATTGAGCTGATGGCATGTACAATAATTAAAGAATAGGCACACTGTAGTTATATTGTATGTGCCTTAATATTTTTACAGTCAATCTTCGCATATATAGTATTATTTTATTCTGAAAATGGACACAAAAGCAACACAATCCCTTAAAAAGCTTGAAAAAGAGAAAAAACCGCACGGTCCCTAAGTTGAACGTGAATAAGAAACCAAAGACGCGGAAGCGTCGCGTCTTTTAAGGTGGACCGGATAGCGTCAATAAGAAGCTGCGAATAAGAAGCTGGATTCAGCCTCGTGTTGCTGTTTGAGAGCGTGCGCTGAAGCTGGAGAGAATGAACGAACAACCATAAACTGAAGCGCTTAGAAATTTAATTAACAACTAAACGCATCATATATGAGAACAATCAGATATTTATACAAAATAAATATAATATTACAACGTATATTTGCACAATCACACATAGGTGAAGGCTTATAACTCCTGTGGATGCTCTTCCCCTGTTTGATAGCGCGCGCTGAAACTGAAGACGATCACCGGTTCAATGAAGCACTGCGGGTTATTGACTAAACGGAACGCATCCTATATGACATTAATCAGATGTTTATACTACAAAAACGTAATATTACGACTTGCATAATTATGCTTAAAATGACGTGAATGCACAAGCGAACTTGACTGTGCTGGTCAGAATGCGTTGTGGACGCTTCCCACAACAGCGCGCTGAAACACAACAACTAAACCCAGAGAATTCACAACGTTTTATAACAAAAATATTCTCATTACAGTGTTATGTATAGGACAGTCCCAGTAGTTATTAATGCTGTGCATTTCTGTTTGAAATGCGCGCTGAAGTTAAAGACCGGTACAATGAAGTGCTTTACTGCATCGTTAGTTAACTCAACCAAACGCATCCTATATGAGATTATATACACAGAATAATAATAAATATAATATTACAACTTACAATGGCACAAAAGGCTGTGAATGCACAAGCGAACTTGACTGTGCTTGTCATGAAGGTGTAACTCCATGGGCGCGCTCTTCCCTCAGCAAATGCGCTGAAACACAACGCTCTTTTACAGCCGTATTTCTATTCTCATTATCATTTTATGTAGATTATATTAGACTTGTGCTGCATACGTTGCACATAACTGTATTTTCCTTTTCGAAGTGATTGCAATCATATTTAGAGCAATTCAAACCCATCATGGTGGACAGCCGTCTGTCTCAGCTGAAGGAAATAATACATTATCTATCGGCTTGAATATATCGGTCAAATTCTCTTATTGGACCGATAACGATAACATCAAAAATAATCATTTATCAGCCGATAACGATATGTTGCCAATATATTGTGCATCCCTAATATATATATATATATATATATATATATATATATATATATATATATATATATATATATATATTATATTATATTATATTATATTATATTATATTTATTATATTATATTATATTATATTATATTATATATATATATATATATATTATATTATATTATATTATATATATATATATATATATATATATATATATATATATATATATATATATATATATATATATATATATATATATATACACACACACACACAGACACACTTATTTTTTGATTATTAGGAACACCAGTTCAATTTCTCATTAATGCAATTATCTAATCAACCAATTACATGGCAGTTGCTTCAATGCATTTAGGGGTGTGGTCCTGGTCAAGACAATCTCCTGTACTCCAAACTGAATGTCAGAATGGGAAAGAAAGGTGATTTAAGCAATTTTGAGCGTGGCATGGTTGTTGGTGCCAGACGGGCCGGTCTGAGTATCTGCTCAGTTACTGGGATTTTCACGCACAACCATTTCTAGGGTTTACAAAGAATGGTGTGAAAAGGGAAAAACATCCAGTATGCGGCAGTCCTGTGGGCGAAAATGCCTTGTTGATGCTAGAGGTCAGAGGAGAATGGGCTGACTGATTCAAGCTGATAGAAGAGCAATTTTGACTGAAATAACCACTCGTTACAACCGAGGTATGCAGCAAAGCATTTGTGAAGCCACAACACGCACAACCTTGAGGCGGATGGGCTACAACAGCAGAAGACCCCACCGGGTACCACTCATCTCCACTACAAATAGGAAAAAAAGGCTACAATTTGTACGAGCTCACCAAAATTGGACAGTTGAAGACTGGAAAAATGTTGCCTGGTCTGATGAGTCTCGATTTCTGTTGAGACATTCAGATGGAAGAGTCAGAATTTGGCGTAAACAGAATGGATCCATCATGCCTTGTTACCACTGTGCAGGCTGGTGGTGGTGGTGTAATGGTGTGGGGGATGTTTTCTTGGCACACTTTAGGCCCCTTAGTGCCAATCGGGCATCATTTAAATGCCACGGCCTACCTGAGCATTGTTTCTGACCATGTCCATCCCTTTATGACCACCATGTACCCATCCTCTGATGGCTACTTCCAGCAGGATAATGCACCATGTCTCAAAGCACGAATCATTTCGAATTGGTTTCTGGAACATGACAATGAGTTCACTGTACTAAAATGGCCCCCACCGTCACCAGATCTCAACCCAATAGAGCATCTTTGGGATGTGGTGGAACAGGAGCTTCGTGCCCTGGATGTGCATCCCACAAATCTCTATCAACTACAAGATGCTATCCTATCAATATGGGCCAACATTTCTAAAGAATGCACCTTGTTGAATCAATGCCACGTAGAATTAAGGCTGTTCTGAAGGCGAAAGAGGTTCAAACACAGTATTAGTATGGTGTTCCTAATAATCCTTTAGGTGAGTGAGTGTGTGTGTTTATATATATATATATATATATATATATATATATATATATATATATATATATATATATATATATATATATATATATACACATATACATACAGGTCCTTCTCAAAAAATTAGCATATTGTATAAAGTTCATTATTTTCCATAATGTAATGATAAAAATTAAACTTTCATATATTTTAGATTCATTGCACACCGACTGAAATATTTCAGGTCTTTTATTGTTTTAATACTGATGATTTTGGCATACAGCTCATGAAAACCCCAAATTCCTGTCTCAAAAAATTAGCATATTTCATCCGACCAATAAAAGAAAAGTGTTTTTAATACAAAAAAGTCAACCTTCAAATAATGATGTTCAGTTATGCACTCAATACTTGGTCGGGAATCCTTTTGCAGAAATGACTGCTTCAATGCGGCGTGGCATGGAGGCAATCAGCCTGTGGCACTGCTAAGGTGTTATGGAGGCCCAGGATGCTTCGATAGCGGCCTTAAGCTCATCCAGAGTGTTGGCTCTTGCGTCTCTCAACTTTCTCTTCACAATATCCCACAGATTCTCTATGGGGTTCAGGTCAGGAGACTTGGCAGGCCAATTGAGCACAGTAATACCATGGTCAGTAAGCCATTTACCTGTGGTTTTAGCATTGTGCGCAGGTGCCAGGTCGTGCTGAAAAATGAAGTCTTCATCTCCATAAAGCTTTTCAGCAGATGGAAGCATGAAGTGCTCCAAAATCTCCTGATAGCTAGCTGCATTGACCCTGCCCTTGATAAAACACAGTGGACCAACACCAGCAGCTGACATGGCACCCCAGACCATCACTGACTGTGGGTACTTGACACTGGACTTCAGGCATTTTGGCATTTCCTTCTCCCCAGTCTTCCTCCAGACTCTGACACCTTGATTTCCGAATGACATGCAACATTTGCTTTCATCCGAAAAAAGTACTTTGGACCACTGAGCAACAGTCCACTGCTGCTTCTCTGTAGCTCTGACCTGGGGAATGCGGCAGCTGTAGCCCATTTCCTTCACACGCCTGTGCACGGTGGCTCTGGATGTTTCTACTCCAGACTCAGTCCACTGCTTCCGCAGGTCCCCCAAGGTCTGGAATCGGTCCATCTCCACAATCTTCCTCAGGGTCCGGTCACCTTTTCTCGTTGTGCAGGGTTTTTTGCCACACTTTTTCCTTCCCACAGACTTCCCACTGAGGTGCCTTGATACAGCACTCTGGGAACAGCCTATTAGTTCAGAAATTTCTTTCTGTCTTACCCTCTTGCTTGAGGGTGTCAATGATGGCCTTCTGGACAGCAGTCAGGTCAGCAGTCTTACCCATGATTGCAGTTTTGAGTAATGAACCAGGCTGGGAGTTTTTAAAAGCCTCAGGAATCTTTTGCAGGTGTAATTTTGATTCAGATGATTAGGTTAATAGCTCGTTTAGAGAACCTTTTCATGATATGCAAATTTATTGAGATAGGAATTTTGGGTTTTCATGAGCTGTATGCCAAAATCATCAGTATTAAAACAATAACAGACCTGAAATATTTCAGTTGGTGTGCAAGGAATCTAAAATATATGAAAGTTTAATTTTTATCATTACATTATGGAAAATAATGAACTTTATCACAATATGCTAATTTTTTGAGAAGGACCTGTATATATATATATATATACATACATACATACATACATACAGGTCCTTATATTGCGTCTCTCAACTTTCTCTTCTCAATATCCCACAGATTCTCTATGGGGTTCAGGTCAGGAGAGTTGGCAGGCCAATTGAGCACAGTAATACCATGGTCAGTAAACCATTTACCAGTGGTTTTGGCACTGTGAGCAGGTGCCAGGTCGTGCTGAACAATGAAATCATCTCCATAAAGCTTTTCAGCAGATGGAAGCATGAAGTGCTCCAAAATCTCCTGATAGCTAGCTGCATTGACCCTGCACTTGATAAAACACAGTGGACCAACACCAGCAGCTGACATGGCACCCCAGACCATCACTGACTGTGGGTACTTGACACTGGACTTCAGGCATTTTGGCATTTCCTTCTCCCCAGTCTTCCTCCAGACTCTGACACCTTGATTTCCGAATGACATGCAAAATTTGCTTTCATCCGAAAAAAGTACTTTGGACCACTGAGTAACAGTCCACTGCTGCTTCTCTGTAGCCCAGGTCAGGCGCTTCTGCCGCTGTTTCTGGGTCAAAAGTGGCTTGACCTGGGGAATGCGGCACCTGTAGCCCATTTCCTTCACACGCCTGTGTACGGTGGCTCTGGATGTTTCTACTCCAGACTCAGTCCACTGCTTCCGCAGGTCCCCCAAGGTCTGGAATCGGTCCTTCTCCACAATCTTCCTCAGGGTCCGGTCACCTCTCCTCGTTGTGCAGCATTTTTTGCCACACTTTTTTCTTCCCACAGACTTCCCACTGAGGTGCCTTGATACAGCACTCTGGGAACAGCCTATTCGTTCAGAAATTTCTTTCTGTGTCTTACCCTCTTGCTTGAGGGTGTCAATGATGACCTTCTGGACAGCAGTCAGGTCGGCACTCTTACCCATGATTGCGGTTTTGAGTAATGAACCAGGCTGGGAGTTTTTAAAAGCCTCAGGAATCTTTTGCAGGTGTAATTAGTTGATTCAGATTAGGTTAATAGCTTGTTTAGAGAACCTTTTCATGATATGCTAATTTATTGAGATAGGAATTTTGGGTTTTCATGAGCTGTATGCCAAAACCATCAGTATTAAAACAATAAAAGACCTGAAATATTTCAGTTGGTGTGCAATGAATCTAAAATATATGAAAGTTTAATTTGTATCATTACATTATGGAAAATAATGAACTTTATCACAATATGCTACTTTTTTGAGAAGGACCTGTATATATACAGTGAGGAAAATAAGTATTTGAACACCCTGCTATTTTGTAAGTTCTCACACTTAGAAATCACGGAGGGGTCTGAAATTGTCATCGTAGGTGCATGTCCACTGTGAGAGACATAATATTTAAAAAATCCAGAAATCACAATGTATGATTTTTTAACTATTTATTTGTATGATACAGCTGCAAATAAGTATTTGAACACCTTAGAAAATCAATGTTAATATTTGGTACAGTAGCCTTTGTTTGCAATTACAGAGGTCAAACGCTTCCTGTAGTTTTTCACCAGGTTTGCACACACTGCAGGAGGGATTTTGGCCCACTCCTCCACACAGATCTTCTCTAGATCAGTCAGGTTTCTGGCCTGTCGCTGATAAACACGGATTCTCTATTGGGTTTAGGTCTGGAGACTGGCTAGGCCACGCCAGAACCTTGATATGCTTCTTACAGAGCCACTCATTGGTTATCCTGGCTGTGTGCTTCGGGTCATTGTCATGTTGGAAGACTCAGCCTCGACCCATCTTCAGTGCTCTAACTGAGTGAAGGAGGTTGTTCCCCAAAATCTCGCAATGCATGGCCCCGGTCATCCTCTCCTTAATACAGTGCAGTCGCCCTGTCCCATGTGCAGAAAAACACCCCCAAAGCATGATGCTACCACCCCCATGCTTCACAGTAGGGATGGTGTTCTTGGGATGGTACTCGTCATTCTTCTTCCTCCAAACAGGTTTAGTGGAATTATGACCAAAAAGTTATATTTTGGTCTCATCTGACCACATGACTTTCTCCCATGACTCCTCTGGATCATCCAAATGGTCATTGGCAAACTTAAGACGGGCCTTAACATGTGCTGGTTTAAGCAGGGGAACCTTCCGTGCCATGCATGATTTCAAACCATGACGTCTTAGTGTATTACCAACAGTAACCTTGTAAACGGTGGTCCCAGCTCTTTTCAGGTCATTGACCAGCTCCTCCCGTGTAGTTCTGGGCTGATTTCTCACCTTTCTTAGGATCATTGAGACCCTACGAGGTGAGATCTTGCATGGAGCCCCAGTCCGAGGGAGATTGGCAGTCATGTTTAGCTTCTTCCATTTTCTAATGATTGCTCCAAAAGTGGACCTTTTTTCACCAAGCTGCTTGGCAATTTTCCCGTAGCCCTTTCCAGCCTTGTGGAGGTGTACAATTTTGCCTCTTGTGTCTTTGGACAGCTCTTTGGTCTTGGCCATGTTAGTAGTTGGATTCGTACTGATTGTATGGGGTGGACAGGTGTCTTTATGCAGCTAACGACCTCAAACAGGTGCATCTAATTTAGGATAATAAATGGAGTGTAGGTGTACATTTTAAAGGCAGACTAACAGGTCTTTGAGGGTCAGAATTCTAGCTGATAGACAGGTGTTCAAATACTTATTTGCAACTGTATCATACAAATAAATAGTTAAAAAAACATATATTGTGATTTTTTAGATTTTTTAGATTATGTCTCTCACAGTGGACATGCACCTACGATGACAATTTCAGACACCTCCATGATTTCCAAGTGGGAGAATATATATATATATATATATATATATATATATATATATATATATATATATATATATATATATATATATATATACAGGGAGTGCAGAATTATTAGGCAAGTTGTATTTTTGAGGATTAATTTTACAACATTAATAATTAAACAACAACCATGTTCTCAATGAACACAAAAAACTCATTAATATCAAAGCTGAATATTTTTGGAAGTAGTTTTTAGTTTTAGCTATTTTAGGGGGATATCTGTGTGTGCAGGTGACTATTACTGTGCATAATTATTAGGCAACTTAACAAAAAACAAATTTATACCCATTTCAATTATTTATTTTTACCAGTGAAACCAATATAACATCTCAACATTCACAAATATACATTTCTGACATTCAAAAACCAAACAAAAACAAATCAGTGACCAATATAGCCACCTTTCTTTGCAAGGACACTCAAAAGCCTGCCATCCATGGATTCTGTCAGTGTTTTGATCTGTTCACCATCAACATTGCGTGCAGCAGCAACCACAGCCTCCCAGACACTGTTCAGAGAGGTGTACTGTTTTCCCTCCTTGTAAATCGCACATTTGATGATGGACCACAGGTTCTCAATGGGGTTCAGATCAGGTGAACAAGGAGGCCATATTATTAGATTTTCTTCTTTTATACCCTTTCTTGCCAGCCACGCTGTGGAGTACTTGGACGCGTGTGATGGAGCATTGTCCTGCATGAAAATCATGTTTTTCTTGAAGGATGCAGACTTCTTCCTGTACCACTGCTTGAAGAAGGTGTCTTCCAGAAACTGGCAGTAGGACTGGGAGTTGAGCTTGACTCCATCCTCAACCCGAAAAGGCCCCACAAGCTCATCTTTGATGATACCAGCCCAAACCAGTACTCCACCTCCACCTTGCTGGCGTCTTAGTCGGACTGGAGCTCTCTGCCCTTTACCAATCCAGCCACGGGCCCATCCATCTGGCCCATCAAGACTCTCATTTCATCAGTCCATAAAACCTTAGAAAAATCAGTCTTGAGATATTTCTTGGCCCAGTCTTGACGTTTCAGCTTGTGTGTCTTGTTCAGTGGTGGTCGACTTTCTGCCTTTCTTACCTTGGCCATGTCTCTGAGTATTGCACACCTTGTGCTTTTGGGCACTCCAGTGATGTTGCAGCTCTGAAATATGGCCAAACTGGTGGCAAGTGGCATCTTGGCAGCTGCACGCTTGACTTTTCTCAGTTCACGGGCAGTTATTTTGCGCCTTGGTTTTTCCACACGCTTCTTGCGACCCTGTTGACTATTTTGAATGAAACGCTTGATTGTTCGATGATCACGCTTCAGAAGCTTGGCTATTTTAAGACTGCTGCATCCCTCTGCAATATATCTCACTATTTTTGACTTTTCTGAGCCTGTCAAGTCCTTCTTTTGACCCATTTTGCCAAAGGAAAGGAAGTTGCCTAATAATTATGCACACCTGATATAGGGTGTTGATGTCATTAGACCACACCCCTTCTCATTACAGGGATGCACATCACCTAATATGCTTAATTGGTAGTAGGCAGTAAGACAACATGCATAACGAGGATGATGTGGTCAAAATACTCATTTGCCTAATAATTCTGCACTCCCTGTATATATATATATATATATATATATATATATATATATATATATATATATATATATATATATATATATATATATATATATATATATATATATATATATATATAAGATAATCTTAATTAAGATAATTATATTTATATTGCTGTATTCCTGTGAGACATTTGCCTCATCATTGCTGTGTCACTGGGGCATTTTAAATGTATGTTTGCATTCCTGGGGGGCGTATTACAGAAAAATCATAACTTTAGAATCCTATCTTATCTGTTTGGTAACCATGGCAATTTCAGTTAGGACCGCATTTAGGACAAAGGCTATTACAGAATGACATTTCTTAAGTGCATAATCTTATCTTAACTATGGATAGGAAACGGGTATTACAGAAGCATCCTAGCTCGACAAAAAATCCTAAAAGCTGTCTTAACTTTATGACAACCCCACTGGTGTCCTAACTTCAAACCTTTTTGAAATCCAACGGTAAAACTCGCAGAACAAAAGCCTTTTTCGAGAGAGCGTTACCAAAGTTTGATGGTGGAGATACTTTTGGAGGACCCAGAGGATGAGCTGTGCTTTGATGATAAAATGCTTGTAAATAATTACAGACTTCCACGACACATGGTTTTGTAGTTAGCAAAGGGGGGGGCAGCAAAAAATGCGTTTTAAGTTTAAAAACATTGAGTCCCCCCTCCCCCCTTGCCTCACAGTGGTTTGATCCACCGTGCACCGCAACTAACGTTACCCATAGACCGTAGAAAAACTACCACACAAGTTTGGGGAGAGAACAAGGCTCTTCAGACAGCAGTTGTGAAACACCAGTAAGTAGCTGTCAAGGCTATTTTATTCACTTTAAACGTCAGATGAAGTGATTCTTTTCTCTTTAATACAGATTAGGCAAAACACTGTTAACATCACTTGTCCACCGCCTCGCTCCGCTGTATAGTAATAAAATAATTTAGTTCAGTTAGAGAACTGACAAAACAATTAAAAACTGAACGTGTCTGCTCAATACAGCACGAGCCGAACGAGCAAACAGCTGACAGACAAGATTATCGAAGATTTGGTTTCAAAGCGTAAAAGCGCCTATTTAAGGGAGTGTGTCATTGTAATGTTTTGTTGTTGTGTTTTTCATTACGAATAATAGGCTAATGAACCCAAAATTCAAGCAACCCGCCCCCAAATTCAAAAAATTGGCTAATTCTAAACCGAACGTTCAGTCAGATCTGTGTAGGGTTTTGCTCAATATGATAAGTGGCAGATCAGAGGGCTTGCTGCAGTTGAATATCTAAATATCTGAATATCATAGTATAAAATACTATGTGGAGGACGCACGCAAGATAATTTAATAATTATAATATGACTGCGTGGTGAACCTTAATCGTATTTAAACTACGATCGCTTTGTGTTGTTGGTCAGATAAAATGACAGAGAAAAGAAAAACGGACATTAGATAATTTTTCAGTACACCAAAACGCCAAATAAGTAGTTTTTTTTTTGGTACACATATCCTTACAAGTACGATTTTGGCTGTATTATTTGTGTCCCCTTCAAAAATTGCTCTTGAGAAATTTCATGTTTATTGTCCTCCCCAACTTTTAGATGAAATTTACGCCCCTGTCTATAACTTTTACAAGTTTTGCATATTTTGTGCAAAACCGTAATCTTGTATATAGATGCCATTTGTCAATTACCCATTGAAAGGATTACACAGACAGCACCCCGTTGGTTTCAGTGATCTGCCAAATACCCCACCTTTCTGTAGTTGAGTGAAACATCATGATGGGAGTACATCTAAAATGAAACAATAAATAATTCTTTAGACAACAGCACATATTTAGGTTTGACAATCTATTTTTTCTTTGCTCACAGACATTCTCCTAATGTAGAGCGTTAACAATTTTGAAAAACATTTTTATATATTATCAACTTGTGCCAGACTTTGATACCTGTCAGTGATCTTTCAGTGGGTAATTTGTTTCCTGTGTTTTGTCTTAATCTGAAAAATAATAAAGAGGGAAATGAGCACTGAAGTTATGAGTGAAAGCTGGACGTCTATGCCTCCATGTTATTGTGAAAGACAATGTGATTTTTTGCCTTTAATCACCTTAGTGTTAAAACAACTAATTCGCTTCTGTGGCTCACTAATGATGTGTTGACAAACACATAGGATAAGGCATTGGAGTAAATAGTTAACCATTTCTCCTCCCTTATCTCGTATCAAGGGACAAAGGGTAATTCGAAACTGTTGTGTGTATTAAACAATATCTTGTAAAAAGGAAAACATGTGTTGACAGGGATTTGACAAATATTCCTGTTCAGCAGTGTGTGAATCAATCGTGGGTTTCTTGACATTCTTCAGATAACTGATGAACTAGTTTTCATCTATTCACCTGCATTATTATAATGACAGTAAAATACAAAATAAAAGGTAAAAGCAATAGATGCACATAATGGTATATGTGTTCATCCAGTTCATTCAAAATATCCTTTAAACAAATATTTGGCATCAATGGTAATGCAGTAAATGTCATTGTTATTCTGCTTTATCCCAAAAATGTATGATTATTTTGAGACCAATATAAACAGACAAATTGCAGCATGCCATGAACTGTACAGAAGTAACGTGTATTATTAATATAATATAATCAATTAGTGCTGTCAAAATGATTCATCGTGATTAATTGCATAAACATAAACATTTGTGTTTACACACACACAGATATGTGTGTGTGTGTGTGTAGTATAAAACAATCTTTTATGTTAGATATGATTAATCGATTTGACAGCACTAAATATAATTAATATCATGTAAAAAAAAATAAAAAAAAAACGCCTTCAGAACTGCCTTAATTCTACGTGGCATTGATTCAATAAGGTGCTGAAAGCATTCTTTAGAAATGTTGGCCCATATTGATAGGATAGCATCTTGCAGTTGATGGAGATTTGTGGGATGCAAATCCCGTTCCACCACATCCCAAAGATGCTCTATTGGGTTGAGATCTGGTGACTGTGGGGGCCATTTTAGTACAGTGAACTCATTGTCATGTTCAAGAAACCAATTTGAAATGAATCGAGCTTTGTGACATGGTGCATTATCCTGCTGGAAGTAGCCATCAGAGGATGGGTACATGGTGGTCATAAAGGGATGGACATGGTCAGAAACAATGCTCAGGTAGGCCGTGGCATTTAAACGATGCCCAATTGGCACTAAGGGGCCTAAAGTGTGCCAAGAAAACATCCCCCACACCATTACACCACCACCACCAGCCTGCACAGTGGTAACAAGGCACGATGGATCCGTGTTCTCATTCTGTTTACGCCAAATTCTGAAATCCAAAACAGAAATCATAAACAGAAATCAATTATATAATATATAATAATAATTGCATTAATGAGAAATTTAACAGGTGTTCCTAATAATCCTTTAGGTGAGTGTGTGTGTGTATTATATATATATATATATATATATATATATATATATATATATATATATATATATATATATATATATATATATATATATATATATATATATAGAGAGAGAGAGAGAGAGAGAGAGAGAGAGAGAGAGATAGTGAGGAAACTAAGTATTTGAACACCCTGCTACTTTGCAAGTTCTCCCACTTAGAAATCATGGAGAGGTCTGAAATTGTCATCGTAGGTGCATGTGGATTTTGGCCCACTCCTCCACACAGATCTTCTCTAGATCAGTCAGGTTTCTGGTCTGTCGCTGAGAAACTCGGAGTTTGAGCTCCCTCCAAAGATTCTCTATTGGGTTTAGGTCTGGAGACTGGATAGGCCACGCCAGAACCTTGATATGCTTCTTACAGAGCCACTCCTTGGTTATCCTGGCTGTGTGCTTCGGGTCATTGTCATGTTGGAAGACCCAGCCTCGACCCATCTTCAATGCTCTAACTGAGGGAATGAGGTTGTTCCCCAAAATCTCGCAATACATGGCCCTGGTCATCCTCTCCTTAATACAGTGCAGTCGCCCTGTCCCATGTGCAGAAAAACACCCCCAAAGCATGATGCTACCACCACCATGCTTCACAGTAGGGATGGTGTTCTTGGGATGGTACTCATCATTCTTCTTCCTCCAAACAGGTTTAGTGGAATTATGACCAAAAAGTTATATTTTGGTCTCATCTGACCACATGACTTTCTCCCATGACTCCTCTGGATCATCCAAATGGTCATTGGCAAACTTAAGACGGGCCTTGACATGTGCTGGTTTAAGCAGGGGAACCTTCCGTGCCATGCATGATTTAAAACCATGACGTCTTAGTGTATTAGTGTATCAAAACGTCCACCATTGTTCCTGTACCTAAGCAGTCAAAAACCACCTGCTTAAACGACTGGCGTCCTGTTGCTCTGACCCCCATCATCAGCAAATGCTTTGAGAGACTAATCAGAAACCACATCTGCTCTGTTCTCCCCCCCTCACTGGACCCACTGCAGTTTGCATACCGCACAAACCGCTCCACTGATGATGCCATTTCATCAACAATTCACACTGCTCTCTCCCACCTGGAAAAGAGGAACACATATGTGAGAATGCTGTTTGTGGACTACAGCTCAGCATTCAACACCATTGTGCCCTCCATACTTGACATTAAACTCCGGGCTCTAGGCTTAAACAGCTTATTATGCAGCTGGATCCTGGACTTCCTGTCAAACAGACGCCAGGTGGTCAGAATGGGCAGTAACATATCATCACTGACTCTCAACACTGGAGCCCCTCAGGGCTGTGTTCTCAGCCCACTCCTGTACTCCTTGTACACACATGACTGTGTGGCAATCCACAGCTCCAACACCATCATCAAGTTTGCTGACGATACGACAGTGGTAGGTCTTATCACCGACAATGATGAAACGGCCTACAGAAAGGAGGTGCACACTCTGACACGGTGGTGTCAGGAGCACAACCTCTCCCTCAACGTCAGCAAGACCAAGGAGCTGGTGGTCGACTTCAGGAGGAATGAGAGAGAACACCGCCCCATCACCATCGATGGAGCACCGGTGGAGAGAGTCAGCAGCTTCAAGTTCCTCGGTGTCCACATCACAGAGGAACTCTCATGGTCTGTCCACACTGAGGCCGTTGTGAAGAAGGCTCATCAGCGCCTTTTCTTCCTGCGACGGCTGAGGAGGTTTGGAATGAACCGCCACATCCTCACACGCTTCTACACCTGCACCATAGAGTGCTGACTGGCTGCATCACCACATGGTACGGCAACAGTACCGCCCGCAACCGCAAGGCCCTGCAAAGGGGAGTGCGCACGGCCAGCTGCATCATCGGAGGTGAGCTTCCATCCCTCCAGGACATTTACGCCAGGCGGTGTGTGAAGAGAGCTCAGAGGATCATCAGAGACTCTAGCCACCCGAACCATGGGCTGCTCTCACTGCTGCCATCAGGCAGACGGTACCGCAGCATCAGAACATGCACCAGCCGACTCCAGAACAGCTTCTTCCCACAAGCAATCAGACTACTTAACTCTTGATCCATCAGTATCATAACACACACTGGACAGAATATCACTCAGCACAACCCACTGTAGATACACACACATTATATACACATTTATTTATCATACAGCATCTATTGCACTTTGGATTTCAATTTGTGAACATATTGTATACTGTACATTGTATATTATTACTATAGCTTAATGTATACTGTTATTGTTTAATGTATGTTTAGTGTATATTGTTTAAAGTATATGTATATTGTAAGTATGTGTATATTGTTTAAAGCTGTGAGAACTACACTCACATTGTGTAAATTATTTATTGTTTATTGTAGTGTATACTGTGCTGTGAGTAATTGTGTGCGCATCAGATGTGTAATCTGTTGTTGCTTAAATGTTGTACATGTCATGTCATGACTGCTATGTTGCTCGGAACTGCACCTAAGAATATCACCTACTGTTGCACTTGTGCATATGGTAGAGTGACAATAAAGTGATTTGATTTGATTTGATTTGATATTACCAACAGTAACCTTGGAAAAATGGCGCCGCGGATGGCAGCCTCGGTATGGAGCTCTTCAGCTATTGTGTTGTTTTTGTTCGTTTGTTCTGAGTTTAGTCATTCTTTTCTGATCAGTTTCACCAAAGACAAACTACTGGACATTAGGAAACACACCCCAGACAACATTTCTGCAGTTTTTGATTATTCTGACATTTTGTTTGATATCCTCGTCGGAACCGCAGCTGTGTCTTTAAAACGCGTGGCCAGACGCAGACGTGGAAAGCGAGCCGGTGCGCTGGTTAAACTCTGCGCGGCCTCCGCACTGCACTCCCTGGTATTCATCTTGCGAATCTCCGATCCCTTCCTAACAAAAAGGATGAACTTCTTCTCCTCACCCGCATTAACAAAGATTTTTCAAACTCTGCTGCACTGTGCTTCACTGAAACCTGGCTGAGTGAAGCCATCCCGGACAACGCACTATATCTGTCGGGCTTCCAGCTGTTCCGAGCGGATCGCATCGTGGAACTAACAGGGAAAACGAGGGGTGGTGGATTGGGTTTCTACATTAACGAAAGTTGGTGTTCAGATGTAACAACGCTGAAGAAGATGTGCTCTCCTAATCTAGAGGCGCACTTCATAAACTGTAAACCCTTCTACTCGTCGCGGGAGTTTTCCTCGTTCATTCTCGTGAATGTGTACATCCCTCCAGACACGTGTGTGAGCGCGGCGCTACAACAGCTGGCTGAACAAATAGCGGAGACTGAACAAAGGTACCCAGACTCTCTTTTAATCATTCTTGGGGATTTTAATAAAGCAAATCTATCCCGTGAACTGCCAAAATACAGACAGCACATTACATGTCCCACCAGAGACAGTAATATACTGGACCACTGTTACACCACAATAAGGAATGCATATCACTCCGTCCCACGGGCAGCTTTGGGGCTCTCTGATCACTGTGTGGTTCATCTTATACCGACCTACAGGCAGAAACTGAAATCAGCTAAACCTGTAATAAAGACTGTAAAAAGATGGACTAATGAAGCAGAGCAGGACTTACAAGCCTGCTTCGATTGCACTGATTGGACTGTTTTTGAAGCTGCTACCACTGATCTGGATGAGCTAACAGAGAGTGTAACATCATACATCACGTCTGTGAGGATACATGCATTCCTACCAGGACATTCTTATCATTCACTAATGATAAACCATGGTTTACTGGGAAACTCAAACAGCTTCGTCATGCCAAAGAGGATGCTTACAGAAGTGGGGATAAAATCTTGTATAATCAGGCCAGAAACAGACTGACAAAGGAGATCAGAGTTGCTAAAAGAAGCTACTCTGAAAAGTTGAGAAACCAGTTTTCTTCCAACGACCCAGCTTCAGTTTGGACAGGCTTGAAGAATATCACCAATTACAAGTCACCATCCCCCCGATCTGCTGAGAATCAACAACTGGCCGATGAGCTGAATGCTTTTTACTGCAGATTTGAAAAGCCCAGTCTCACACCACAAACCCGCTCTGATATGCAATTCACACGTCCCCCATCACCTCCTGCACCCCCTCTCCTCCCCCCTCCTGTCAATCAACCCGAGCTTAAGGTCTGTGTGGAGGACGTGAGCCGTGTCTTCAAAAAACAGAAGACTAGGAAAGCTTCAGGCCCAGATGGCATCTCACGCAGATCTTCAACAGATCATTGGAACAGTGTGAAGTTCCCTGCTGCTTCAAACGCTCCACTATCATTCCCGTCCCCAAAAAACCCAAAATCACTGGACTTAATGACTACAGACCTGTGGTCATGAAGTCGTTTGAAAGACTGGTTCTGGCCCACCTGAAGGACATCACTGGACCCTTGCTGGATCCTCTTCAATTTGCCTACAGAGCAAACAGGTCTGTGGATGATGCAGTCAACATGGGACTGCATTATATCCTGGAACATCTCGACAGACCTGGAACTTATGCAAGGATCTTATTTATGGACTTCAGTTCAGCCTTCAATACCATCATGTCTGATCTTCTCTTAGCTAAACTGACCCAGCTCTCCATGCCATCCTTAATCTGTCAGTGGATCTCCAGCTTCCTGACAGACCGGCAACAGCTTTTGAGACTGGGGAAACTCACATCCAGGACTCTCACTACCAGCACTGGCATCCCCCAGGGGTGTGTTCTCTCCCCACTGCTCTTCTCCCCAGGGCTTAAAAACGGAAAAAAATATCAATCGGTTCACTCCGAGCAGAATCGATATTATAGCGTTTCGGTTTTTGCGTTCCTCAATAAACATTACTGTTCCGAAAACGGTTTGATATGAAAAAATACCGGTTAATAACGTTATTTTAATTAAGCCTATACTTTAAACAAATATGTATAAATTTTAAACAAATATGTATAAATAGACTTATTTTCACTCAATAATAATATAACACATGGTAATTAAACTTGAATATTTATTTAATAACATTTTTAAAACCAGAAATACATGCATTAATTACAAGGCATAAACAGCGGACCTGTTTTAATGGAGCGTTAGACAATCGAAAGTGGCCTCTAATGCCGAATTATTTTCAGAAGAGTGATAACATTCTTTGTACATAACTTTTTTTCAACACGACTTGTTTTAAAAAATGCATGAATAAAGAATAAATAAACTGCATAACCATTGCTCTTTTAATGCACCGTCAACTGCTAATTTCAAAGCAAACACTGCGCAACCCGTTCTTGCATCACATAATCAAATTCAGTCAGCTAATAAAGCTTGCATTTAATGCAATATAACATAACATTTAATACGAAGCATCAACCGTCTATATAGAAAACATTGACCTGTCCTGTATTGGCAATCTGAAAGACTATAGGAAAAATGTTTGATAGATGCTAGCCTACTTGGATAGGCTTAAACGGAATCCATAAACTATCCTAAATCAGTCTATTTGAGCTTAAAGTCCGTACTGCTTATTTAAACGTTCGAAAAGAATGTCCTCCAATACCTGCACATTCATTGTAGACCTCAGCGGGGAAAGAAATGTACTTGAGGCATGAAAATGCGCGCTCACACTGACTTGCGTTACCGTAGATTCATAGATGATGGTGCGCGGGCATTTCACTCACGCTTGATCCGTCAACGTCACATGCTGTACTACTCATTTCATGATTGGTCACTGCCAAATTAAAATATTAAAGAGAACGATAAAATAACGTTATTAACCGGTTAATGGTCATTTCAAATTAACGTTTCTGTTCAGAACGATTCAAATTGATTTTGATTTCGTTTCCGTTTTTGTTCCTCTTAAAATTTCGTTCGTTTCCGGTTTTCGTTTTCGTTCCTTGAACCGGTTCAGAGCCCTGCTTCTCCCTGTACAACAATGACTGCACTTCTAAAGACCCCTCTGTGAAGCTCCTGAAATTTGCAGACGACAACACTGTCATCGGCCTCATCCAAAACAGTGACTAGTCTGCTTACAGATTGGAGGTTGAACAGCTGGCTCTCTGGTGCAGTTATAACAACCTTGAGCTCAACACGCTCAAAATGGTGGAGATGATAGTGGACTTCAGGAGGAACAGCCCAGCTCTCCCCCCACTCACCATCATGAACAGCACTGTGGAAGTCATTCAGGTTCCTGGGCACTACCATCTCTCAGGACCTGAAGTGGGACAATCACATTGAATCCATTGTGAAAAAGGCCCAGCAGAGACTGTACTTCCTTCGTCAGCTGGGGAAGTTCAACCTCCCACAGTAGCTGCTGATTCAGTTCTACTTGGCTGTCATTGAGTCTGTCTTATGCACTTCCATCACTGTCTGGTTTGGTGCAGCTACCAAATCTGACATCAAGAGACTACAACGCAAAATTCGGACTGCGGAGAGGATTATTGGTGCTCCACTGCCAACCCTCCAGGACCTGTACTCTTTCTGAGTGAGGAAGAGAGCAGGGAAAATCATCACAGACTCCACTCACCCTGGACACCTCCTGTTTGAACTGTTACCATCAGGACGGCGACTCCGATCACTGGCCACTAGAACATCTAGGCACAGGAACAGTTTCTTCCCACAGGCCATTTCTCTCTTGAACAGTTAAATACCCTGAAACGGTGGTCCCAGCTCTTTTCAGGTCATTGACCAGCTCCTCCCGTGTAGTTCTGGGCTGATTTCTCACCTTTCTTAGGATCATTGAGACCCCACGAGGTGAGATCTTGCATGGAGCCCCAGTATACTCTCACAGTGGACATGCACCTACGATGACAATTTCAGACCCCTCCATGATTTCCAAGTGGGAGAACTTGCAAAATAGCAGGGTGTTCAAATACTTATTTTACTCACTGTATATATACATATACACTCACCTAAAGGATTATTAGGAACACCTGTTCAATTTCTCATTAATGCAATTATCTAATCAACCAATCACATGGCAGTTGCTTCAATGCATTTAGGGGTGTGGTTCTGGTCAAGACAATCTCCTGAACTCCAAACTGAATGTCAGAATGGGAAAGAAAGGTGATTTAAGCAATTTTGAGCGTGGCATTGTTGTTGGTGCCAGACGGGCCGGTCTGAGTATTTCACCATCTGCTCAGTTACTGGGATTTTCACACACAACCATTTCTAGGGTTTACAAAGAATGGTGTGAAAAGGGAAAAACATCCAGTATGCGGCAGTCCTGTGGGCGAAAATGCCTTGTTGATGCTAGAGGTCAGAGGAGAATGGGCCAACTGATTCAAGCTGATAGAAGAGCATCTTTGACTGAAATAACCACTCGTTACAACCGAGGTATGCAGCAAAGCATTTGTGAAGCCACAACACGCACAACCTTGAGGCGGATGGGCTACAACAGCAGAAGACCCCACCGGGTACTACTCATCTCCACTACAAATAGGAAAAAGAGGCTACAATTTGCACTAGCTCACCAAAATTGGACAGTTGAAGACTGGAAAAATGTTGCCTGGTCTGATGAGTCTCGATTTCTGTTGAGACATTCAGATGGTAGAGTCAGAATTTGGCGTAAACAGAATGAGAACATGGATCCATCATGCCTTGTTACCACAGTGCAGGCTGCTGGTGGTGGTGTAATGGTGTGGGGGATGTTTTCTTGACACACTTTAGGCCCCTTAGTGCCAATTGGGCATCGTTTAAATGCCACGGCCTACCTGAGCATTGTTTCTGACCATGTCCATCCCTTTATGACCACCATGTACCCATCCTCTGATGACTACTTCCAGCAGGATAATGCACCATGTCACAAAGCTCGAATCATTTCAAATTGGTTTCTTGAACATGACAATGAGTTCACTGTACTAAAATGGCCCCCACAGTCACCAGATCTCAACCCAATAGAGCATCTTTGGGATGTGGTGGAATGGGAGCTTCGTGCCCTGGATGTGCATCCCACAAACCTCCATCAACTGTGTGATGGCCCGCAATGCAGCCACACATCAGTGAGCGGTAATGTTACACACACAAACACGCACATGCACATTTTGTATAACTTAGTATTTCGTTTTCCCCACGTAATGATTTCTGTATTCATAGCATATTTATTTGGTAATAAGACATTCCTCATTTACATATTTATTTTGAGTGGCAGTACATCATTAGCTGGTTGGAGTGCACACACAATCTAGTTTATGTTGTATGGTACACTGATATTAATATTGATTTCTTTGAGTTTAAGTTACCGTTAACTGTTGACTGATGATCAGCGACTTCCGTTTTGCGCGTGTTAAGGGCCGGCAGGCTGCACGGACTGCTGTTTTTGGTTCCGCCTGCTGCTACCAATCAGCAGATTGACTGTGGGGGGGGGGGGGGGGGGTATAATGTTTGGATCTGTGTTTCTGATGCTAATGTCTTGTCTGCTTACTTTGTTTCTTTGTTGACTTAAGATATATATTTATTGTTCTAATTATTGAACTGGCCTTGTTATTATTGATTTTTGATTGTATTTTGAAGTTTGTGTTTTTGTCTTCCCCCTTGTGTGTTAATGTGGACTAGTCCATTTGTGTAAATGTGTCCCTGATGTGTCATTAGTAGGTCAGTTCAGGTTGGTTCTCACATGTATTGAGTTATTTGAGTTTTGTTTTGTTCTGTTGACCTTAGTTATAGACCTAAACATTTTATTTGTTTATTTGGACTTTAGTTTCCTTTGTTGAATCTTTTGTGTAGGAGCCTGAGTTTATATTAAATCATTTTTTTGGGAAACTATTTTTCATTGCCTTCCTTACCTTGACTGTTCGGTCCCTCACAAACTACAAGATGCTATCCTATCAATATGGGCCAACATTTCTAAAGAATGCTTTCAGCACCTTGTTGAATCAATGCCACGTAGAATTAAGGCAGTTCTGAAGGCGAAAGGGGGTCAAACAAAGTATTAGTATGGTGTTCCTAATAATCCTTTAGGTGAGTGTGTGTGTGTGTGTATATATATGTATATATATATATGATGCTGCTTTAAATGTTGTACATGTCATGTCATGACTGCTATGTTGCTCGGAACTGCACCAAGAATTTCACCTACTGTTGCACTTGTGCATATAGCTGTGTGACAATAAAGTGATTTGATTTGATCTGATTTGATATATATATATATATATATATATATATATATATATATATATATATATATATATATATATATATATATATATATATATATATATATATATATATATATATATATATATATTAGGGGTGTAACGATTCGTTTTAACAACGATTCGATTCGTATCACGATTTGAGGTTGTCGATACGATTCAAGGACGATTTTGGTTCATAGAACGATACGATCCGAAACGATTCAGTGACTTGAAATCGATTCAGTAACTTTTTAGCCAAAAATTGTGTGACTGAAATAAATATCTGGATACTGGTCAGTGCAGGTGAAGTTTCCTAGATTCCTGTTGTTTCTTGTAAGGGAATCAGGTATCAATTAATTATGGATATAAACAAACAAGTAAACAACAATTAATGGCAAATGCATTCAAATTTTATTTGAATAAAGTGCAACCAACAGTTTAGGTTGAATTAACAGGAAGTTAACCTTTTCTGCTCTCATTTTCAATATTCAATACATTTTCAATAAAAGCACAGTAAGTGCAACCAACATTTCAACAGTAGGTTAACCTGCTACTTCTGCTTTTGTTATCCAACATATTAATATTACAATATTAATATCAAAAATAAAGTGCAACTAACTTCTCTTCAGGTTTAATTAATAGTAGGTGTACCTGTTACTTTTGCTGTTGTTTTTCATCATTAAAATAATACAAATACAATATTAATATCAAAAATAAAGTGCAACCAACATTTCTTCAGGTTGAATAAACTGGCTGAACCTGCTACTACTCTCAGTTTAATAAACAAACAATATTTAACAAAAGATACAATGTAACCAACTACTCTTCAATGACTCTACATATTTCTTTTTCAAAAATATCAACATGATCTGACCGCAGAGAACACTGAGAACACTTCTCTGTACGTTCACTATGTCGCCAGCAGCACTACAAACTCGCTCTGCTGGCACACTGGTCCCAGGAATGCACAGGTAACATTTAGCAAGGGTTGAAAGTACAGGTAGCTGTTTCTCCTGGTGGCTTGATAATTTCTCGCTGGTTGGCTTCTCCTCTGCCATCCGCCATGCTATGTTTTGTTTTCTTAGCGCTGCTGCTGGTGCGTGCGTTGCGATGATGTCACAGATAGGCAGAATGAATCGAGTAACGTTTAACGCCGTTATCATTAAAAGTGCTAAGAAAAAACATCCATTTAAAGTCTGACGTGCTTAAATCCAATGCGTTATTTCCTATGATCGATACAATCGATTGATTACCTTTTAAAACGATGTTAGATCGATATATGTCGTCCGGAAGGCCAACTTGCCGAGCACAGATCGATGTAGTTAGATCGTAGGAAAATAAATCGATACATCGATGTAGTAGATGAATCGTTACACCCCTAATATATATATATATATATATATATATATATATATATATATATATATATATATATATATATATATATATATATATATATATATATATATATACTAGGGGTGGCACGGTTCACAAAACCCACGTTTCGGTTCGTATCACGGTTTTAGGGTCACGGTTTTCGGTTCTGTACGGTTCTTGTTTTTTTTTTTTTTTTTTACTTCAGCATATGATATATATGGCTTAATCATCCACAATTAGGATACAGTATTATTTTTTTTTATATCAAGTTGTTTCCTAACTGGCTGTCTACCGAGTCCGACACATTGGCGTAACATTTTTCATGTTAAAGGTGCCCTAGAATGAAAAATTGAATTAACCTTGCCATAGTTAAATAACAGGAGTTCAGTGCATGTAAATCACATACAGTGAGTCTCAAACACCACTGCCTCCTCTTTCATATGTAAATCTCGTTTGTGAAAAACACCACGGAAAAATAGGCAAATCTCAACATAACACCAGCAGTGATGCAATACATGGGATCATTAATATGTACGCCCCCCAACATTTTCATAAGCAAGCACATGTTCACTATCTGGCGAAACTGCGCAGCCGCCGTATCAACTGGAGTTCTGCAGCAGTAAGCCTGACGCGAGGATAGCGAACATGGCAGATCATGGAAACAAATGTTATGTTCCAGGCTGTGCAGGGGATGTGAAGACGTTTCATACTCTTCCCACAAATAAAACATGTCAACAGGCATGGTTGATGTTTATTTATAATCGGATACCGCAACAATTTAATTCAAAGTTAGTTTGCTCAGCCCATTTCACCACGGACAGTTTTCAAACCCGGGACAATATCAAGCAGGCTTTGCTCAGCGTCTGATACTGAAGAAAGGGGCAATTCCAACCATATACCTGCAACCAGTAAGTGATTTTATCCACTTCTTGACTGTCTAAACCATTTCTGATTAAATCGAAAGTTTCTTAGAGAGACAACATTAACAATAATATTCCTGTTGTTGTCTATATCCAACGCAAGATGCTATACGGTAAGAATAGGATAATCCAAGTGGCTTACATAACTAAATAGTATGTCTAATGACAAAGGTTGATATTATTTCATGCCAGTGTTGTCATAAATTAGTAAATGCAACCATAGATACGTAACATACTATGTTAGTTTAGTTGCTTACACATAGCTCACTCGAGCTAACGTCACCACCTCCACCATTTAAGTTGAAACGATAGTAATTTGATATTTATTTATTTATTTATATTTTTGACAACTGAAGTATGATTATATACTGATTGATATATATAAGGTTGAATGCCTAATCTCTCCATCGTCAAGACGGTCAGTAAAGTTGTGCCTGCTATCATTGAGCCGCAGTGAAACAGCCAATCAGAGCAGAACTCTGCATTAATATTCATGACCCTTCCAAATAAGGCAAAAACAGACCATTTCATCCTGGGGAAGATTTCTAGAGTTGTAAATGGACCTGTAAAACCGTAGCTGGACAATTATTGACCTTAAATAAGCCATATACCCCTCTATGTAGATACCAGAGAACAATTTAAAATGTTGTTTCAAATCATTCTAGGGCACCTTTAATCATATCAATTTTGATCAGAACAATGCACTGTGGCTTTAATTCAGCTGACCCGATTAACACATTTCACCATGAAGTGTCCCGTGTGTTTCACAATCACCATATGACATCCAGCGCTGTGAAAAAATAACATAAAATACACGAAAACACAACACTGCCAGAAGTTTTTGCCCCAAACTTCAAAGGCATGTTTAAATTATTAGAACTAGAAGCATATCTTAACTTTTAAATGTTACATTTATCATGTGAATTACTTATATACAACATATGAATATGTGTATGAGACCCTCTGTCTCATACACACATTCATATGTTGTATATAAGAACTCGGTCGCATTTGCAGCAGATATACCGGTATGTTGCCCATCATAAATCAAAGCACGAGACAGACAGGGGTCGGAGGAGAAGACCGGAAAACGTGACAGAATGAACTATATTTTCCTGTATTTGCAATACACGAGCCGCGGTTCAGATGCGCGACTCACGAGACAAACACTGCCAGTGTATGTCTGCTCAACGGGCACGCGCAGCGCGGCACCCGCTCTCCGCACTGCATCTGCCCTGCTAGCTATACGATGCTAGTGCATCCTCCAACTCTGGGCAGCCTTCCTTATCTCTCCCACTTTCATTTCTACATGTGACGTGACCTGCAGCACTCCACTTTTATTTTACTGTATGTCCACACACCCCTCTTATTTTGCGCGCTGTCTGAGGTAACATACGGGCACGAGGATACATTGCGCATGCGCGAACCATGCGACGCACACGCACCGAACCGAGACAAGCGAACCGAACGGTTCGTTTTTTTTCCATGTACCGTGCCACCCCTAATATATACATACATATACATATACATATATACATATACACACACACACACACACACACGTATGTATGTATATATATATATATATATATATATATATATATATATATATATATATATATATATATATATATATATATATACATACACATATATATATATATATATATATATATATATATATATATATATATACACATATACATATATATGCTAATAGTGTGCATATATTTAGCGAAAGATTTTATTTCTCTAGTGAACTAATAGCTGTGGACACTGAATGACTTCTGAGGTAAAGGATGCTGCGTGACACTGTTTACAAGCTGTTTGACGTCTTTCCATGGTTGAAACACTGATTGAGCAATTAGACCACATATGATACATTTCATTAAGTGTTAATGTATCCTCGACATACCTTTCAGTAAGTGTTAATGTATCCTCGACATACCTTAAGATATTAATTCATGTTTATTCTTCTGGAAGAGATGTATACAGTGATTAGTCGTCACATTAAAGAGCGTCAAAACGGCATTTATCGTTTGAATTTCGTGATGAAATGGACTGAATACTTAATATGTTCGAGTGGGAACTAGGATTGAAGTGTGTTCTGCGTGTGTGTTAAAGATTGCACTCGGAACCGTTCGGTACACGCGCGCACCGAACTGAAAGCCCTGTACTGAAACGGTTCGGTACGAATACGTGTACCGTTACACCCCTAGTAGAATGTCTAAAGTGGACTATTGAAATAAAGTTTTACCTAAAATAATATTCATTATTTTAATATAATTTTTTTTTACAACATAACCACCACCAATAAAACAGGGTAATGAAAACTGCACTGGGCTGCACATTTACAGGGCAGGTAGCTTGTTAAATTGTAAAATAATAAAAAATTTAATTGCAAAATAGTACTTTTTGGTTGGACTCAAAATGGATTATAAAATATGCTGTCATTTTGGCCAAATTCTTCACAGAGAATACACACCTGGAGTCAAATCATGTTATCAAGACAAAGATTAAAGAGATTGTTTTCTTTAAGATATTTAAGAAAACAGCAAATTGACATAGGAAGTTTTTTAAAACAGAACAATCATGTCACTGATATCCCCTTGATAAAACAGGAAGCTGAACCATTTTCAGGAAAATCAGCATGAAAATGCAGGCTTCCTGTAGCATCAATATAGGTCACAGGTCACCTTTGTGCATTGTCTGCGATCTTCATCCACCAAGCTGCATTGCAAAAGTGACTTGTAGTGAATGGCAAAGATGTGGCAAAATGGGAAATTACTGATTTGCCCAGGAGCCTCACAGGCTGAGAAATGAAGTGAAAGAGGCACAGAAAGCTACTTGCACTAGAAGAATATGTCCTGGTGATTACAGTTCAATTATGATGATTTTTGAGAGTGTTTGCGCAGTAGAGGGATCAGCAGAGAGAAATACATAAGGTTGGCCTATATACCTCTAGTCTATCCTTGACTCAAAGCGACATGCACTAACTCTTGGTGCTTATCCATCAGGGGCTAAAGAATTGTTTCCATTCCCCGCCTTGGTCACACCACCAGAACTCACCCTCAAAGCTATGGGAAGTGCTTTATCCCACTGAAGGCACCATTAAGACTGAAGTGGAGCCCCCCACATTTTATTGGCTTTTTAGCCTTTTACACAGAAGCCTCCATTAACACTGATGGCACTCCAGAGTCCGTCTCCAAAACTCTCTGGTAAGAGTATGGTACAGCGTCATCAACTTATTGGGTCTAAAATGAGTCCAAAGCAATATCAAATACAGTAGACATGCAATAGTAGATGTGCAAGGGAAGAAAACACATAGGCATAGTCAAAGCTCTAGACCTGAGTTAAGGTTACTGCTATCCAACTGCATCTAACCAAGGAAAATGGTTTGCATACTTGAAATTTGCAAGGCCAAGTGCATAAAATTAAAAGCTGAGGGTGTGTTCACACTTGGTATAGGTTCAGTTTGATTAAAACGAACTCTGGTGTAATTGCTCTGTTAGTGCAGTTCATGTGAATAAGCTTGAACGCTGAACCATGGTGTGCACCAAACAAGCAGACCAAGACCGCTGAAAAGATGGGTCTTCGGTCCACTTCCAAATGAACTTGTATGAAATATGAACGCAACATGAATCAAAGACATCTTAAAGAACCAAAAACCAGGATGTGATGTCACAAAATGCAACCCTAAAAAGGACAGAATGCTCAAGCATACCTGCTTCCTCTCATAAGGAATGTTGCCCATTACAGTTCAGTACAGGCTGTCTGCTTGCAGCAGATCTTCGTTTGTGTGTACGATGGAGACATTCCTAGTGCTGTTTTGACTCCTTTACACATTTTATAATCTGTGGACTTCTCAGTTGGTAAAAATACCATCATAGCTTTGTATAGACATACAATGAGCATCGTTTAGCCCAGGACACTGCATTGTTTTGGATGTTTGGTAAGTTCTGTCACAAAATAAACGTCATAAAAGCTGTTTGGTGTTAGAAATGACAGTGAGTGCGTTTACATGCACGTTCTTGACCTGATTATGAATAAAAATACGACAATGCATGTGATCATGTAAAAGTGTAAACTCGTTTTCCTTTATCGGAGTAATATCATAAGTGGCTTAAGCATAAACCGATCGTCACATCTAGATTTTTGCCCCATACAGAACTTTCGCCCAGCATGTAAATATATTAACCTGCGTTTTGTCTGCTTATTAAAGTGAAAATGTGTGATATGTGACAGGAACGCATCCTTACAGTGGACAAGCGCATTAAAGAGTGAGCGTTTTGCATGTCGTGCGGCGTACGCCTTTTTTTCCTCACATGGAAATTCACAAAAATAACTGTGCAGATTGTGCTCGCCACTTCAGTGATAAAACCTTGTGCATTCGGATTGTGGTTTATTCACAGTGGAGTGGAGAGTTTGTGTTCGGTTACGCACTGCTCACGTGGTCCATAACATACTTTAAATAAAATAACATATGCTTGGTATGATAAGAATAAATGCTGCTGTAAATAACGGTCCAATTCAAATGTTTACGTGCTTTTCTTCCTTTTATTTTTTGAGCATGATGAAATATATTGCTCTTGAAGGTTAAAGAAGTACAAGTCTAGAAATGCATCCAAATGACAGCGAAGTGCGGCCGTACGGTGCTCTGCAGTGGTCAAAAAGGATATAAACAGTGAATTTTTAAGTGATATATTCTTGAAAACTCAGAGATGTGGATTCGGACAGCAATTAAATGACCACACGACCTGGTGTTTGTCAAAAGCAGTAGGCAATTTGGCCGGGATTTTTATGCGGGTGGTGGGAGACGGACGGCAATAAAATCACTGACTAGCCCATGTAAATGATGACAGTGCTTTACGACCGCGCGAAACAATTAACTTACCGGGGCTTCAGCCAACTCCTTCACCACTAACGGAGCGAGCTGGAAAATCAAACTTTTCCTGGGACACATCATGGACTCCAAAAAAACTCAGCAAAGACTGTTCTTGCTCCGGCTTTAACTTATGGATATTCGGCAGCGGAGCCACAACAGACCGAATGGCTTCGCTCGCATCTTTCTCCGCTGCCATTACTGCACTACAACTCAAACTAGAGCACAACATCAACGTCATCGTTCTCAGTCACTCCCTCTGTTCGCTGATTGGGCCGGTAAAAATTTGTAGACTATACAGCAGTCCCAAACGGAGTACTGAAGGAAAATGAAAATTGAGCGGAAGTATGTAGGAGGGCGGAGCCAGGCTAGCTATACTCCTCTTTGGTTTTTAATGCTTTATTTAACATTTAAATCGACATGACAAAAATGAAATACTCAAAGTCAGATACGCAAATTATTATGTTTGGAAGTCACTAAATAAACCTGGAAAACAGGTTATTTCAATAAAGGGCTCCAGACTGCGACCAGATGGTCTCTGTGGCGGAGGGGGCGTGGTTTTGCAAGATCTGTAGTGTGAGAGTGAGAACGGAGCCGAGAGGTGAGTAAGTAGGTAAAGTGCAGATGATCAACACCTGTGTCTGATTGCAGTAATTGGCGTGGAGAGACCGCATATAAGCTGCTGCGGGGAGAGAGTCGAGAGAGAGAGCCTGGACTGGGACTGCGCGCACGTTGCTGAGCCAAGCAAAGGAAGTGGAAACCGAGTGTTTATTCTGAAAGAAGTTCTGAGCTGTGTTATTGTGTTTATGCGCCCACGTGCGCTTAATGTGTTTGTATCTGAAAAACTTGAGTATTAAAGTCGAAAGCCCCAGTCACGCCGACCCCGTCTTCTTCCTTCCACACCCCCACATCATACGAACCTTCATTACACTGGTGCCGAAACCCAGGAAGGAATAGGATCGCCGCCGCCATGCAGTCTCTGTCGGGAAAGCCATTTGTGGACATCATACAATCGCTCGCCGGTCTTCACCAAGAACACCATCGGGACCTGCTGGCCGTGAGGGAGGAGCAAGAAAAGTGCGTCGAGGCCCTCCACCGTGCCCAGCATGAAGACCGCAAGCTGTTCCGGAGCTGGATGGACCAGGAGGTTCAGGCCGTCCCCAACCCCGCCAAAGACTCGGCCGCCGCCTTGCCTCTCAACAAGATGGGTCCACAAGACGACCCAGATGCCTTCATCGACCTGTTTGAAAGGTCCGCCGAGGCTCGGGGATGGCCCAAGACGGACTGGCCGATGTGGCTCCTGCCACTGCTGTCCGGAGAGGCGCAGGTAGCCGCCCACCAACTGCCAGTCCAGAACCTCCTGGTCTACGACGACCTGAAGCGCGCCATCCTTAAGCGGGTCGGCCGACCACCGCCAGCGGTTCCGGACCCTGGCACTCGACGAGTCCGGTTGGCCCTTCACGTTCGCGCAACAGCTCCGGGACTCGTGCCGCATGGCTGATGGCCGACGGAAGTGACGGTCGAGGGAGTCATCAATCAGGTGGTACTGGAGCAGTTCGTGGTGCCACCGCCCGACTTCGCTGACCCAGGCCATCAAGCTGGCAGAGGACCAAATGGTGGCGTGCCACGGGGTCGGCGAACCCCTTCTGCTTCTCTCTCTCTCTCTCTCATCCCCTTTTTTCCCCAAACCTGTCCCCGTTCCCAGGTCGCGCGGTGGGGTGCTGCTCAGGTCGGGCCCGAGGTGGAGCGTGGGTGTTCTGGAGGAGACATTAGCGGTTCCCAGACCGGCACCTAGGGGGCGGGGAGTCTCCAGTGACCCTTCCCCATCCACTTCCGCTTCAACGCTCTCTCCACACCAATTCGCTGACCCACTTCCAGCCATGCTGGATGTCCTTAGAAAGGCTTGGGAGGACGGGCCTTCCGCGAGCAAAAACAAAATTCAGTATGTCCTGGACCTGAGAGCAAAACTCCACACTTTGGGGCGGCTGTCAATGCAGAATTTGTACAGGCTCAGGACAAACAGAGTTTGTACAACAGAGGTGCTAGACTTCGTCAATTTACACAGGGAGATAAAGTACTTGTATTACTTCCTACTTCTAGTTCTAAATTACTCGCAAAGTGGCAAGAACCCTTTGAGGTCACACGGCGAGTTGGTGATCTCAACTATGAGGTGATACGGTCAGATAGGGACGGAGCACGTCAAATTTACCACCTCAACCTATTTAAAAAATGGTCTGAGGTGGAGGCGGTGATGCTAGCGACGGTAGTAAGTGGGGAGGAGGATCTCGGGCCAGAGGCGGTTCAAAAACAGACCACCTTTCACCCTCGCAGCTGACTGACGTAAGATCTTTACAAGCAGAATTTGCTGACGTGTTCTCGCCCCTACCTGGCCGTACCGACCTCATTCAGCACCACGTTGAGGCGGAACCGGGGGTTGTTGTGCGGAGCCGGCCTTATCGCTTGCCTGAACACAAGAAAAAAGTGGTTCAGACTGAATTAGAGGCTATGCTAGATATGGGAGTGATAGAAGAGTCCAGCTGTGACTGGGCGAGCCCGATAGTTTTAGTACCGAAACCTGACGGCTCGGGCCTTCCTTCCACACCCCTACATCATAGGGCCAAGCACTGCTACAAGCTAAAGATAGAGGGACACTTTTCCAACTCTGACCCTCGACGCATGTGGCAGGGCATTCAGGCCATCAGTGATTATAAACCCACCCACTCCACCCCCACAGCCACTGATGTCAACTTCCTGAACGAGCTAAATTACTTTTATGCTCGTTTTGAAAGAGACAACAGAGAAACTGCCACCAAGCTCAAACCCTCAGCTGACCACCCACCAATCACACTCTCCTCTACAGATGTCTGCAAGGCACTGAGCCGGATCAGCGCGCACAAGGCTGCTGGACCAGACAACATCCCTGGTCGTGTTCTCAGGGCATGTGCGGAGCAGCTCGCTGGGGTTTTTACAGACATTTTCAACCTGTCTCTCGCCCAAGCAGCTGTACCATCATGCTTTAAACGCACTTCCATTGTGCCAGTGCCGAAACACTCCAGCCCGAGGTGCCCTAATGACTACCGCCCTGTAGCACTCACACCCATCATTATGAAGTGCTTTGAGCGGCTGGTCCTGGAACACCTAAAAGACTCTATACCATCCACATTGGACTCACACCAGTTTGCCTATCGCAGCAATAGGAGCACAGAGGATGCAGTTTCCATGGCACTGCACTCTGTGCTCACCCATCTGGACAGTAAAAACACCTATGCACGCATGCTGTTTGTTGACTTCAGCTCAGCATTCAACACTGTCATCCCATCCAAGTTAATTGCCAAACTTGGAGACCTGGGCATCAACACTTCAATGTGTAACTGGATTTTGGACTTCCTAACTGACAGACCACAGAATGTTCGATCAGGATCCACCTGCTCCACGTCCATCACACTCAACACTGGTGTACCACAGGGCTGTGTGCTAAGTCCGTTTCTCTACTCCCTCTTCACCTCCGACTGCAAGCCTGTGTATGGAACTAATTCCATCGTCAAGTTTGCGGACGACACTACGGTGATTGGGCTCATCAGCAACAACGATGAGACTGCCTACAGGGAGGAGATCCAGCACCTGGCCACATGGTGCACTGATAATAACCTGCTCCTCAACACCACCAAAACGAAGGAGCTCATCGTGGACTTCAGGAAGGAGTCAAGAGGCACACACGACACCATCCACATCAATGGAATGGCTGTTGAGCGTGTCTCCAGTTTCAAGTTCCTGGGGATCCACATCTCGGCGGACATGTCGTGGACGACCAACACCTCCAGCCTGGTCAAGAAGGCTCACCAGCGCCTCTTCTTCCTGAGGACACTGAGGAAGAATCAGCTCTCCTCGGCTATCCTGGTGAACTTCTACCGCTGCGCAATAGAAAGCATCCTGACCAACTGTGTGGCAGTATGGTATGGGAGCTGCTCTGTTGCGGAGCGCAAGGCACTGCAGCGGGTGGTGAAAACTGCCCAGCGCATCACAGGGACTCCACTACCTGCCATCGAGCACATCCAGAGGAAACGCTGTCTGCATCGAGCTCGCAGCATCCTCAAGGACTCCTCTCACCCAGCCCACAGACTGTTTTCTCTCCTGCCCTCCGGCAGGCGTTTCAGGTGCCTCCGGACCAGGACCAGCAGACTAAAGAACAGTTTTTTCCCCAGAGCTGTCTCTTTACTGAACTCAAACCCCCGTTGATCCACTTACCTCATAAACTGCTAACTCTCCTACCTCACATCTACATTCACTTTATTTGCACTACTGACTGTTTATTACAGTAACAACTGTTTACTTATGCATTTTGCACCACCATATCTTAACTGGAATATGCTCATTTGCAATGCCGACTGTATTTACAGTAACCATGTTTACATTTGCATTTTGCACCGTACTTCTAACTGCAATATGCAACCACTTTCCACTGCACTTTTACACTTTCTTTCGGATAGCTCTGTCCATAATTTATTGCACTACCTTAATCCACTGCTATATTCCTCATATTAGCCTAACATATTATTGTATACCTCTATCTGTAAAATTCTGTTCAAAGTAATAGCCATCTGTATATTATATTCATAGTACATATTCACCTGTACATTCTGTTTACAGTAATAGCCATCTGTATATTTATATTTATTCACTGTATATATTCATCTGTAAATTCAGTTCTGTTTATAGTAATAACCATCTCTCTACTTATACATATTTATATATATATTCAGTACATTTTTATGCCCTGCACTTACGCAACCATTGTATATATCCTGCACTTGCTGCTATTGCACTTCTGGTTAGACCTAAACTGCATTTCGTTGCCTTGTACTTGTACTTGTGTAATGACAATAAAGTTGAATCTAATCTGAATCTAATCTAATCATACGAACCTTCATTACAGTCTCGTTTTGTGACTTTTTTTCCTGCTGGTGTGACTAAATCTTGTTAGAATTTGCACTGGTGCGACCACCACTGTCCCCAACTGTTAAGAGTTGCCATTTCTGTTACACAATACGCATGAGAAACATCAAGCAGCAAAAGAAATGAAAGCGGAACAGAACCGCGCTACTCGTTTGAAGCTCATACATGGGCCGATGGGAGATCAAGTGAGAAACCATTTGAATTCACCACAGAATTATTAACATCGCTACTGCGAGATCTAGTGGGAAGTGTTTGGTGTAGGAAAGCTAACACTTTGTGGCAAACAAGCACTTTTATTTTAAAAAAGACATGAAATTACCAGTACTATAACTAGTGGTGCAACGGATCACAAAACTCACGGTTCGGATCGAACTACGGATCATGAGTCACGGATCGGATCATTTTTCGGATCAGAATAAAAGGGGGAGGAGACTATTTTTATTTGCTTTCCATTTATTACATGAAAACTTTTGGTGTTAACATAACCTAAATGGTTTATAGGTTAACAAGGAACTTTTGGTGTTAACAAAAATAAAATAAATATATAACCATCTGAATAAATCAAATTTGACTAAAAACAACCTGAGACGTGAAAATGGGCCTGAGCTTCTTCTTCTTTTTTTTTTTTTTAAAGAGATTATGATGTCAACATTCTCTGGGGAGAGAGACCTCTCACACTTGTCAGCATTGCAATTCTCTTTGTAGGCCTATACACTATTTTATAGATATCATGTTTAAACGCACTACACTTAAACAACGTTTTATTGAATTCATTACTTTGTATTTATATAGCCTAATACCTACTTTAGATGTATATATTACGTTGCTCATGCAAATTGCAAAACAGACAATAGACTATGTTAAAATAACAAACATTTTAAATTAACTTACGCTTTTCTTTCGTTTTTAAATCTTTTTACAAGAAATCCTGCAGGTCATAAAGAACTTTGTTTTTGCACCTCCAAGAAAGGACAGGTGCTCTCCATTATTTCTCCTTGTTTACTTAAAGGCCGTTTTCCTTGCTTTACTCGAGGCAAAAAGCCATGTGTTGACTTTAAAACCAAGTAGACGTTACATTATGCATCTGTGGTGGAATTACTAGATTTTTGCATCGATACATGTTTGTTTTAAAGCGGATGCGCTGTCACTTCAATTCAGCGCCAGCACATCAAAATAGACTCTGTGCGGAAACGATCGCAGCACAGCTGTATGGCCACGCGCTCCTGGAGCGCACCTGACGGACCGAAGCCGCGTGCAGTGAAAGCTGTAGCCTATCCGTTAACAAGGGTACGGAAAAAATATGCACCGCATACGCACGGCAAACGGAGTATGTGTGAAACGGGCGTCAGCAGGTGCCATATGCTCGATGTATGCTCCACTTTCATACGGCTTTCTCGTGCCACAGTGCCTACATACTGTTACAGTTTTGTCCACACCCTTCTTCCGTCATCATTATATTTTACGGGGAAGCCAAAATGCTCCCATACATGCGATCTGAATCATGCGGGAGGCTTTTCAAGTTCTTCTACTTCTCCGCTAGCCACTGCTGACTGATTAACATGCCCTATTCACGTGAACACATGTGTTTCTCTGAAACTCAGCATCGAGTTTAAAGGAACGAGATCACTTAAAAAGCAATATTGGCAGAAAAACTGTCTTTTAGTCTGCGATCGCTAAACAATTCAGATTAATCCACAAGTTTGAAAAATGCACAATAAATCCGCGGGTCACTTGCGTGCCGAACCGTGGGTCGTGATCCATACGGATCACGGATCAACTGCGATCCGTTACACCCCTAACTATAACCAGTAGTTAACGGCAGAGGATCACTTATTTGACTTATTAGCCATTTCCACTCCCCTTTCCTAACATATGGAACAAAGTAAGAAGTCACAAAGTCTCATGAAAAACAAACTTTTCTTTGAATTGTGACTGAATTACACACACAAAAAAAGTAAAGAGTTCTTCTTTTATTATCACTGAAGCTGTCAGTCAGTTCAGTGAGATACTACAGAAGAACAAAATGGTACATTTAATAAGAGTAGAATATTTAAAAATAGGTTTTTGCACATAACTGTTGTTATTAAAAGTTAATTTTATCTGCATATTAATTCAAGCTCAGTGCTTCACTGTTAAATTTCCAATATACAAACAAAATATTATTAGTAACTGCACTTATTAAAAAACAATGCAAAACAATAGTAATTTTATTATTAAATTAACTTTGATACATTTTTCCCCAGTGCCACCAAATCAGGTGCTTACGCCACCATCTGTAGAACTGTCAAATGTTAGTCTGGAGCCCTGCAATAAGCTGATTTTTGTGAGTTATTAGCAAACTGGTAAGCGAACCAAGACTAAGAGTATCATTTTCCTTTTTGGTTTGGAGATAAAACCGAATTACAAGCGTGAACACACCCAGAAACACCTGGTTTGAGAAAGGCTCCCCAAATTAAAACATCACTATAACTGGCAATGCCAGGCCATGACAGAAGGAAACAAGAAAACTCACTTCTGCCTTTCCAAGTTGTCAGTTGGCTGGTGTTGATTTATACAATCAATAATTCAAAAAGTTGCTTATTCATTCTTGCATTGGCCAGGAGCCTCAGTGGCCTCTGCCAGAGAATGTCAGCTGCAGACTGGGTCTGACATGTTGCACATGCAGAAATGTGACATAAATATTTCAGAAATATCTAGCGCTAGCCAATGGCACCTTGGCAAAATGGGCCACCACTGGACAAGCTGTGCCTTTTATTGGCCATCTTCCTGCCTATTATGGAGAGGAAGGCATATATCCCGAGCTCCCTGATTGTTATCTGCTAATAAGCATGGCCGACTGAAATCTTTTCAGAGCAAATTGTTGAGGACATCTGGCAACGCTTTCTCTGTGATGCACAGACTACTGAATGTCCCTCTCGAAAAGGTTGGCATGGCAACATCTGACTGCTATTCAACAGCAGTACAGTTTGAAAGGTTTAGGGCCTAGTTGAAAATCCATTTGGGCCACTACCTGAGTATTTTCCCGCAGCATTCTCATGTTGAAAGTGCAGTAAATCTTACCTTCCCCAAACCCCTAGATATGAATCGATGACAGCTTTGTTCATTCAAACTCAATAATTACCCCCCCAACCCCCCGCCCTCCCCCCTAGTTATACTTGTTTGTGAACCCAAATTGCATGACCTTTGGGCTTTCCATGGACAATTTTAAGGCCCATTTTACTGACCCATCAGTACAAAATGTTTTGAAATATGATTTCAAATCAGCACCAAGAAAAGGTAAGTAGTGAATCAATAAACGTCCAAAAACGTGGCAGCTGGTGGATAGAGAAGGCCAAGGACAGAGCTGCTGTAAGGGCTGAATCTACATAATAGGGTACAATGAAAAATAATACCACACCAGAAAAAGCTAAAATTATTTTGATAAATCTAAGATCGCGTTGTGCACCAAAGCGTTTTTTCAAGCGGCTGGCTGGCGTATTCAATTGTTTTGAATGGGAGCGCCACGTTTTTAGAATGCCATAAGCGTAACGAGGCGCTGAGCGAGTATTTCACGCTCAAGCGCTGAACGTTCAGTGTTTTTTACTGGGAAGAATGTTCAACTTTGAGCAAAACGCAGCGCTCATCACAGTCACTTTTCACATAGCCGTCCAATACAAATATAACACCGACCAACCGCTACATTCTGCTTGTACAACATCAAAAGATGAAAACATGCAGCATAATAATGGAACAAAATCATTTAAAACAAGAGCCAGAGCAAATACTTTACATTGTATCAGCATTTTTATATAGAATCAATACAGAAACAAACTATCTGTGAAATGAGATACTAGTAACAACCGTGGATATTCCGTATCATAACAGTTGAGTCTCAACTGAAACAAACGCTGCACTGCCAAAACGCTCTCAAGCACCCACAGCAAGACGTTTTCAGCAGAGTGCCTAGCGTTTTCAGCCAGCTAAAATCGCTTTGGTGGACACACAGCCTAATACTTTCATATTTCAATTTCAAATCGAAAGATTAGGTGAATGACTGTCAAACATTATTTATAAAGGTAGGAGCAGTAGTCAATTTGACAATGAAACTGTAAATGTATATTAACTAATACTGAAAATACTGAATTTGATTTCTCTAATTTGAGGCCCTTGTATCATTCCAATAAGTTAAATGGGCAGATTTTTTGAGACGGCACCACCCCAGTGCTCAGGTCAGCACTACACATGTAAATGACCCCTGACACTTCAAATGGGAAATGAGACACTCCACTTACAGAATTATCTGAAGTGTGATGCATTTCAAGATATAATTTCATCAGCACTAGCCGAAAGGCACCAAGAGTTCATATGCTACACAAAGCTTTGATCACACATATCAAAGCTTCACCTACATATATAAAGCTGTACAAAGACAAGGCAAAACTGATTACTGGCATTAAAACAAAAAAAACAAAACAAAAAATAGTGGGTTAACTATCCTTTATTGTCAAAACATGACAAACACTTCCCAAACAGCTGAACAATTTTAAAAACTGAGGTAGAGTAGAATATAAATATAATATATAAAATAAATATCTATAGTAAAATCTAGAACTGTAATCATATAACATTTGGCTCTGCTGACTGCAAATGAAAAGTTAAAGTGCTTTAAAGATAATGTTTGGCAATAAACAAAAATAGAATTAAAAAAAATGTTCTGGTCAGCATGCCAAACCTTATAAATAAAATGACATTGACAATATAAATAAAATTAATAAATAAAAGCAAAATCTTAAATGTGGTCAGCATTTTTTTACTCTACACTCTATAATATATCTATAATATAATTATATACACTGAATTAAAATAATTGTTTAAGTAGTAAAACCACTACTGGATTGGTCCGCGCAACTCACCGACACACACACACACACACGCACCTGCAACGAGAGTACAAGGTTCCAGCAAGGGCTTGCAACGAGTAGAATTAGGTACTGCTCCTTTAAGGCGGAACGCACTCGCTGATGAGTGGGCTGTGGGCAGTCCGTGGATGGAGCGCGAGCTGTGAGCAAGCGTGGCAAGTGTGCGTGGGAACGACGCTGACAATAAAACCCCATGTGAAACGTCAGATCGCCTACGTGAGTTTTGTTTGCATTTAGCTGCAGCTATCTGATCTCTCAGTTAAGCTTTACAGGCTGTCAAGTCTATTTTATTCACTTTAAACATCGGATTAAATTATTTTATTTCTCTTTTAATACAGGCGATGTGTTATTAATAAATCACCAAAGACAAACAAAATATGATACCAATGTATTTTCCACAAGTCCGATGTTTTAGTGATCATAGTTTGGTAACAGCTTGTAATTCACCCACAACTAACAAGGCGATAAGCCCATGTGTGAGAAAAAAAGAAGAAAAAAAAAAGCCCATGTGTGAACGTACTCGGTTACTCACGTAACCTCGGTTCCCTGAGAGAGGGAACGAGTATTGCGTTATGGGAAAACTCCTTTTCTCGAGAATATGAAGCAAAAACTTTATTATATAAAGTGTCTATGTAAAACGCAGTGCAGCTGCACAGCCGATAGAACAGCGCAAGCTGCGCGCTGATTGGCTGTGCCGCGGCAACTGCAGAAGCCTATGGCGAGGCGGCCAAGAGAGCGAACCCAATCGGGGCGCTAGAATTCCCGCCGAACAAGGTCACCTGAATTTGCATATTCGAGGCTATATAAGACCGTGTTTCGCCATAGGAATCAGGTTTAAACATCGACTGAAGCGATACCCTGATAAGCATAAGCACGGCGCGTTACGCAATACTCGTTCCCTCTCTCAGGGGTACGAGTACGTTCCCTTTCGAGAGGTCTCTCGTATTGCGTTATGGGAACCCAATTTGAAACGCCGTGCGTGCTTAACTGACCCACAGAAAGACCTGAGGAAAGCCTGAGGCGCACAGATGGGTAACAGTGAGGCCCGAGAAGGCCAACGAGAGGGCCTCCAGCAGGCATAATGAGTAATATATATATACCGTATATATATGAATATATATATATATATATATATATATATATAGGCCGGATATAATCGGGCCGTAATATATATAAACTTGTGACCGGACATAGTCGGGTCTATAATAAGGATGGTGACACATGCTTGTGGAGGAACTGACATGTATAACAGGGAGACCGGACGAATCGAGTCTGATAATAAAGGCTGGCAAACCTATTAAATGGTAAGAATACCAGCTTGCAAAGCTGGGACTTCCAGATTATAGAATCTGATAAAAGTGGACGGAGAGGCCCAGCCCGCCGCCGCACAGATATCTTCTAGCGGTATGCCGCATGACCATGCCCATGACGAAGCCATGCCTCTAGTCGAATGGGCTTTGATGCCTATCGGCCAAATGAGGTCTTTAGACTTATAAGCCATAGAGATAGCGTCCACTATCCAGTGAGAGAGTCTCTGCTTAGTGACAGCATGTCCTATAGTACGGCCACCGAAGCATACAAAGAGCTGTTCCGACTGCCTGAAGGGGGCGGAACGCTCTAGATACATTCTCAGCGCTCTGACTGGGCAGAGCAGATTCGCGTCCTTTTCGTGTAGTGACGCGGGCAAGGCCGAGAGAGAAATGACCTGAGCCTTAAAGGGAGTAGAAAGCACTTTAGGCACATAACCGTGTCTAGGTTTGAGGACGACTCTAGAGTCGTTAGGCCCAAACTCCAGACAGGAAGCGCTCGTGGAGAGCGTGTGCAAATCACCCACTCGCTTGACTGAGGTAAGTGCCAGCAGAAAAGCGGTTTTAAGTGAGAGGTGCTTTAAGCTCACCGACTGAAGTGGTTCAAAGGTGGAGCCCTTCATAGCTTCCAACACTGTCGCCAGATCCCATATTGGGACTGAGGGGGGGCGAGGCGGGTTCAGCCTTCTAGCCCCTTTAAGAAAGCGTATGATAAGGTCACTTTTCCCCAGTGATTGTCCCGCGATGTGAGCATGATAAGCTGCTATGGCGGCAACATATACTTTGAGCGTGGAGGGGGTACGACCCGCGTCCATTAGCTCTTGAAGAAAGGTAAGCACTACTGTTACCTCGCACGACAGTGCGTCAAGGTTTCGTGCTGTACACCAATTAGAGAAAACCGACCATTTCTGCGCGTAGAGCCGCCTAGTTGCGGGGGCTCTAGCTTCGGCAATAGTGACCAGAACTCTTTCAGGGAGATTTCCGGGTATCCATTGATGAGCCATACGTGGAGAGCCCACAGCTCGGGACGGGGACACCAGATTTTTCCTCTCGCCTGCGTGAGGAGGTCTTTCCTCAGCGGAATCGGCCACGGGGCTACGTCTGACATGAGAGTCAGATCTGAGACCCATATTTGGTTCTTCCACAACGGGGATATTAAGAGCACTGTGGATTCAGTTTCCCTGATCTTCTTGATGGCCTGTGGCAACATCGCGATAGGGGGAAAAGCATACAGAGGGAGTCTGGGCCAGGTATGGGCCAGTGCATCCCTGTGCTTGGAGAAAAATATTGGGCAGTGAGCATTGTCTTCGGATGCGAAAATATCTACTTTTGCTTGGCCGAAGGTCTTCCAAATCAGCTGAATCGTATGAGGGTGAAGAGACCATTCCCCGGGGGGAATGCCGCCTCTGGATAACATATCCGGACCCTGATTCAGGATACCTGGCACGTGAGCTGCTCTCAGGGAGCTCAGGTGGCGCTCTGCCCATATAAGGAGGTGTTTCGCCATAGAATGTAGAGCGCCTGATTTCAGGCCGTCCTGGCGATTTATGTAGGATACCACTGACATGTTGTCCGTTCGGACGAGGACGTGGTGACCCTTTATGTATGGAAGGAAAGCTTTCAGCGATAGGATGACCGCTTTCATCTCTAGACAGTTTATGTGTAGCTTTTTCTCTGCCAAAGCCCATTGGCCAGAGACCGGCTTGCCCTCGTGTAGGGCACCCCAACCTAGGTTGGATGCATCTGTCGAGACCACTTTCCGCTTCGTAATTGTACCCATAGTAACTCCTGTCTGATACCAGGTGGTCGCCTTCCAAGGAGCCAGAGCCTTGAGACAGCTGTGGTTCACTTTGATGCGAAACTGGCCCGATCGCCATGCGCGCGCCGGGACGCGGGCGTTCAGCCAGCGTTGAAGGCCCCGCATGTGTAAGAGACCCAGTTTGAGTACTGCTGATGCCAAGGCCATACGACCTAGCATCCTCTGGAAACGTTTGAGAGGAACGTAAACCCCCTCTCTGAACGACGCCGCCATGCTCTGAATAGAGAGGGCGCGCTGTGACGTAAGCCGCGCCCTCATCTGAATTGAGTCTATGACTGTGCCCAGAAAAGATATTGTCTGGGTGGGAGACATTGAGCTCTTGGCGGTATTGATCCTGAGACCCAAACATTCTAGATGGTTGAAGAGCCTGGATTTGTGTATCATCAACTGTGCTTCTGATTGGGCTATGACCAGCCAATCGTCTAAGTAGTTGAGTACTCGCATGCCTTTCAGTCTCAGCGGGGCTATGGCTGCGTCCATGCACTTTGTGAACGTGCGGGGCGCTAGAGATAGCCCGAATGGCATGACTGTATATTGATAAGCTTGACCCTCGAAGACGAATCTCAAGAATGGCCTGTGACGAGGTGCTATCTGAATGTGAAAGTAGGCGTCTTTCAGGTCGACTGTGAAAAACCAGTCCCCCGGGCGAATGTGCGCGAGGATTTGTTTCACTGTAAGCATCTTGAACGGGCGCGTCATAAGCGCTTTGTTCAGATGTCTGAGATCTAGGATGGGCCTGAGGCCGCCATCCTTCTTCGGGATGAGGAAATAACGGCTGTAAAAGCCTGACTCGCTTTGCGTCGGGTGCACGGTTTCGACCGCTCCCTTCTCTAACAGTTTCGTCACCTCGGATCGGAGCACGTGACTCACGTTGCCTTTTACTGAGGTCTCGACCACGGCGCGAAAGCGCGGGGGTCTGCGAGCGAACTGTAGCGAGTAACCTCATTTTATTATGTTCAACACCCAATTTGATATACCGGGAATGGCCTGCCAGGCCTGTGCCCGTAAAGCCAGGGGCTGAATTAGTAACGGGGGCGGGACGCTTAGTGAAAGGGACCCGGTGACCCGGTTGCTTTGTGCTTGTAACACTGTGGGGATAGTGTTTATGCTTGGCGGCATGCACTTTATGATAGTGGGCGCACGCTTTACATGTGTGGCACAGGACAGCGTGTGAGCTGTGAGGGGGCTGTTTGAGTGTAGGGGTGCATATTGAGAAGTGGGCACAACATCTACATAGAAATTGCTCTTTTCTAGATATATTTGGGTCGCCGTGAGAACGGCGTTTGTGTGCAGGCGAGCGCTTTTGATAATGGGCTCGTTGGTTGCGAGAACTGAGTCGCCAGTCACCTGATTGAAGGGAACTGGGAGACTGAGAGAGCGTGGTGGGGGTCCAGCCGAGGCGGGACCTGGCCACCTTCTCTATCCTCTTACGGCTAGGATGGCTTCGGTGGTTCGGGTCTCAATGCAGCTTTGGGTCGAGGTCCCCGGAACTCAGACTGCCTGATGCGGCTCGTAGAGCGCGAGTGCTGTCCGGTTGAGTGCTGTCGCTGCGGCTTTGGCCGGTTGAGGAGGCGGTGGTGCTTTGTGTCGGCCAGAGGAGGAGCTGGAGCGTTTGGGGAGGAAGTGTTTCATCGCGTGCGACGCCTTCTGAGCCTCCGTGAAACGATCGGCGAAACCCACCACCGACGGGCCGAACAAAGCCGGTGCGAGCTGAGAAGGGGGCTTTCCACGCCTTAGTCAGCTCATCGTGGACTTCGGGGAAGAAGGGAGCGTTTTTGTGAGCGGCGGAAAGGCGGCGGCTCTGCAGGAACCACTCGTCCAGCCTGCTTCGCGCTGTCTCCTGGGGGAGAGACCACTCGAGCCCGAGGTCTGCCACGGCGTCGGAGAGCACGCGGATCAGCTCTGCATCCGCGCTGATCCTGGAGCTTGTGGTGGTCTGCGTCGAAGCGGGGGGCTCCGAGATTGAGTCCGACCATTCGCTGCCAGTCGCGTTGAGAGACAGGCTGTTCTCCTCCTCTTCCTCCTTTTCCGCTGTTGGTCCGCCAAAAGAAACTGAACAGGCCGCTGCAGGCAAGGGGCACTGTTCCTCTTGGGTGAACCTCACCGGCGAGAGCGGGGCACGTGGAGAGTGGCTCGGCGTGCCTTCGCTCGAACGCTCAGGTAGCCTCTGGTCACGGCACTTCTTTTTGCGCGGTTCAAGAGGCGCGGGTTGGGCGGGGACATCAAAGGTGGCGAGACGAGCCCTTAGGGTCTGAACCGCCATCTCATCGCACTCGGGGCAGCCGCCTTTGGAGAGAGCGAAGTCGGCGTGGTCCCGTCCAAGGCATGCCACGCAGAGGATGTGGCGGTCCCCGCCGGGAAGAGGTGCCCTACATGAGGCACAGGAAGGGCGAGGCATTTGTAACAACGCCTCGCTGCTCTTTTATGAAGCGGGTTGCAACGGCAACGCAGCGCTAAGACACACAGACACAATAAAGGATATCACGCCGGATGGCGAAGCTGGAACGGCAGGTGTTGAAGGCGGAGTCCAGGTGGGGAAACCGGCGTCCTCAAAGCTGCAGGTAGTTCCGCTTGGTGCTTTTCGACGGCGGGCTTCAAATTCCGAAGGTCAACGAGGTGTCGCTTAAGGAGAGAAAATCTGATTCCTATGGCGAAACACGGTCTTATATAGCCTCGAATATGCAAATTCAGGTGACCTTGTTCGGCGGGAATTCTAGCGCCCCCGATTGGGTTCGCTCTCTCGGCCGCCTCGCCATAGGCTGCTGCAGTTGCCGCGGCACAGCCAATCAGCGCGCAGCTTGCGCTGTTCTATCGGCTGTGCAGCTGCACTGCGTTTTACATAGACACTTTATATAATAAAGTTTTTGCTTCATATTCTCGAGAAAAGAGTTTTCCCATAACGCAATACGAGAAACCTCTCGAAACTTTGAGGAAGCAAGATAACTGAATAATTATATTACCGTGTGGTGGACCTATGATAAGCAGTGCAGCACGTCACTCTGGTCATGAGCGCTGAATTTTCTTCACTATCGCGCATTTTTCTCGCTCCACTCTAATCCTCCAAGCCGGTCATCCACTGTGACTGTCAACAACAACGCGTGCAGCACCCGTTACGCATAGCGCGTAGCATTATATCGAGCATTTATCGAACTGTTGTTATCGTTTTATCGAGGAAAAATTATTGTGCGATAATTATCATTATCATTTTATCGCCCAGCCCTAGGCTGAACTCACATTTACAAATGCTTTTTTGTGTGCTTTTTCCACATTGTATCTCATCCATATATCTATCCTCATCTATAGATTTGAACTAATACATTGCATACTTACTTTCGATGGGTTTAACTGATCATGCACTTAAATTAATTGGCATCCATATGACTTTCCTTCCATTTCTTTTTCCTCTGGAAGTCTGACCCTCTGGACCACTAATTACTCTGATGTTGCCACTTTGGAGCCATAATGATCATATAATGCTCAGATCAATATAAGAGTAGCACTACCTTTTTAGTCTGGTCTAAAATAGAATGTGTAAAACAGCCGCAGTTCTTCTTTTGGCTCATAATTCCTCCCCACATTTCCTCTCAGGTGTTACACACATCTCAGAGGCATGGTGCCTTTAGTGTATTAGCAGGTAGGAAGGAAAACCTGCTGTTAATCCTTACAATTTGTGTTAAAGGGATAGTTCACCCAAAAATTAAAATTAGCCCATAATTTACTCACCCTCAAGTCATCCTAGGTGTATAAAACTACCGGTATCCCTTTAAGATGCTTACCTGTAGCTCATTTATTTTAAAATCGTCGACAAATGACTTCAATATCATTTTGAAATCAGTTTCAAAATAACAAACAAATATTGGTTTGTAACCAACCTCTCTTAGGTGTTGTAATGTTTGTGTCTTCATGTGACATTCTTCAACTCTCCCATCAGGATCCATTAGTCCATTCAAAATTACTGCAATTAATACTTCTGCATTAAGCCCTGACAGGAATTATATTCCTCTAATGAGTTACTTACCAAAGTGCAGAAATGTTTCACCAGATTATGTGAGCAATTATATTTTCAAGAACCCAATTGCTTTAAATGAAAAGAAATTCATACTTTTTTTTTTGACAAACAAGGTTCGGTCTAGCCTAACTTCGACTTGAAATGCCACAGCACAGCAAAAACCTACATGTACACATTTGACAAAAAGTCAACACGGAGCAACATGCATGAACATCTACTACAAGATTTTAAACACTTATACATGCTGATGTCAAGTTTTGTCTGAATTATGTAAATGAATGTTACTATCAAAGTTACCAAAGTGTGTTTCAAACCCCCAAGCTCTTTTTTTTTCAGCCCAGTTGCCATGGCAACCTCAATTCAGCCTGTTTATTAAGGAGGAGTCATGTTTAATTGATCCACTAATGCACTGCCGCGCAGTCACTGGCTTGCAGTCTTTTGTTTCCAGGTCATATTCTGGGTCCAGGCATTTACATAAAAGCATTACATTTGCTGAAACCAGTCATTATTAGTAATTTTCCTCCTTATCCACTGGTGATGACTGCAGTATAAACACAGATTTATGAACAGTAAATATTACGTGTTTGAGGAAACATTATATTGGTTTGAGTTTTTTTTATTTTATGTTTAGTCACAGGAAACAACACTGACTAGGAAGTTTATAAGACTGCCAGCTCTCTGCTAGGGAGTTCTGTTGCAAAGTGCATTTGTGCATCAAACAAAATACTCTCACTAGGATACAAACTACCAGATACGTTTCGGTTTCACCAAATCCCCAGGCATGTGTAGACTAAACAATGGCACAGCACCATTGTGCTAATTATGCAGTTCTGCGAGGGTTGTTTGGAACATGAAATGCTGTTTATACACAGCACTGATATCTTTCTAAAAATAATACACCAATTATAATAGAAATCCAGGGGGTTTATGGCCAATAAACATTAATTTCACCTCCACCTGATTCTTTATTCATACAATTATATTTCAGATATTTATCCTCAGAAACAATCATGTAATAAAGTAAACAAATAATACAAATTAGTCAATGCTGATTTCAATTCTGTCATGCTCGTGTTTACCAAATTCTGGAAGTGTTCAAATAAAAAATAAAAAAAATTCTTGGTATGATTGCTAATAGCCAAGATAAAGCAAGAAAAATTTAAAAAAGTAAAAAGAATAAAATAAACAGAAATAAATACATTGGGGAAGATTGCATTTGGTAAACAGGCTAAATCAAATCAAACCCTGACTTACTGAGGGATCAAACTAAATTCCTTACTACAGGTTGTGGTGCATTTAATTTGCATATTACCAATCACCTATTAAAAGGGTCATGAACTGAGAAATAAAAATTTTCTTGCTTTTGACATATAAGAGGCCATTATACTATAAGAATATCCTATAAGTTTCAGAACTGAAAACGTCCTTGTTAGTCCAAAACAGCTTTATTGTAACCAAGCCCAGAGAACGACCCGTGGAATGTGCCTATCAATAATAGATGGGTGAAAGAAGAAAATCAACACCTACTTCATCGTTGCAACTTTGGCCCCGCCCACTGGCGTGTTAGTGCGTCACTATATCGACGCACTGGGTGTGCCATTAATTTCAGTTGTATACCCAATCAGATCAAGACACATTTTATTCTTTGCATTTGTAAAAGCAGACATGATTTTATTAATATTTTATCAATATTTAAAGGTTATTTTTATATTTTGGAGAAGCTAACTCACCTCCTAACCTAAACCTACCCACTTCTAAACAATATAAAATAGAGGTCGACCGATAGTGGATTTTACCAATACCGATAACTAAGTTGGACCACACTTGCCGATAACCAATTAATCGACCGATAGTTTTTAAAATGGATACTGGATTAAAAAAACATAATTAAAACAGTGCTGAACTTTGAAAATGTGCTAAATTAAAAACATATAAATATGAATATTAAAATGAGAAGTTCAAACAGAACAAATTCTTCAGAAAATAATTTAAACATTAAAATATTACAGGTCAAATTTGTTTCTTTACCTATAATCTAGAAACATGCATACATTTCATAGGTAACACTATGCAAGTCCCTATGCAACAAGGATGTAGCTCACATGAACTATATGCATTATGCACACATTTTTACAGCATGTATTAATATGAGCAATACAACTGTACCTTGATCATTCATGTTAGTTCATAGTGCATTAACCAAGGTTAACAGATAAAAATTTGGCGATTATCTAATAAAAAACGAATGCGCTTCTGCTTTGTTTATGTTTCTGTTGGCAGCATGACGATGCAGTTTGCTTTCTCACATCACTAATTTTATATAAGCAACATTTCGGTAACATTGTGCTCTCCGGTCAGCGTGCAGCCTCACGTGGTAATGTAAACAACACACGTGAGGGTTTTTTTTGCCTCTAGAGGTCGCTCTCGTGCCATTTCATGCCAACAGACCTGTCTAAGAGCTCTTGTAGCCTACTGTGTAATGACAGCACACATCTCAGCCGCTCCAGCAGCTGACGCAACACGGGAAAACTATCGGTGAGGATTTTTGCCGATAACCGATTGTTCCACCAATCAACTATCGGTGCCGATTAATCGGCAAAACTGATGAATCGGTCGACCTCTAATATATAACACATAACATGCAAATACAAGTACAGTCTAGGCCTGTCGCGATTGTTCGATACATTGCTCGCGCTGCCGGACTCTGACCTCTGACCAGCCGCGCACACGCCTTTCAGATCGCGATGCCATTTTCGTGGATTATTGGGTCCGAATGGTAAAAAATATGTAAAAATGCACGTCCTGGCGAGTATTCGGGTAAACGCAGTCTGATATGTCCTTAGTGAACGTATAGAGAGTTGAATGAGAAATCGGGTGTTACAATGAATTTGGTCCGTGCAGCTCTTAAAGGGCCGGACCGCATATTCTGTGTGAAGCAGGGCAGGACAGGAACATGCCGGCCGAGTTTTTAGGGTTTTTTAACCCTAAAACAATGATAAAACAATGAATAGTAAGTTCTGTCATATTATTCAATTACTTTGACTGTTTTTTGCTATGGTATTGATTCAGAATCGGTATTAAAGTATTTTAGTCTGGTATCGTATCGAAGTCATAATTTTGGTATCGTGACAACACTATTCTATATAAAAAGTATTTGCTGATATTCTCTTTTTTTTGTTATGTTGGTTTACAAATTTGTACCCTTTTACATTTTTACTCTTTTAGTTTTACATTTTGTCAAGGGCTTGTTTACAGTTATACTTTTTTATAGTACACTACTGAAGGCCAATGTTGCAAGTTAAATAAATTATTTAACATTATTGTGATAAATTAATCGATAGATTTAAAAGCATTGCAAACGGCAATCTCATTGGCTGGCGCTCACCTATTACTGTACCTGTTTTGATTTCAGCAAATCAGATTGAGTAACGTGGTTAATATTCATAAACCCAGCAGCTCAAGTCTGTAGAATTTGTAGTATTATTATCTTATAAATATTATTGTTTGTTTTCTTTTACAGAAACACTGAATGACCAACAATGTATTAAGCACCACCACCAGTCATAAGTTCAGTTAAAATGACAATTATGCATTCATACGTTTTCATTCGCACATGATTACCAAGTTTTAGTTCAAATTACTTAAATTAATTTTTATTTTTTTTTGTAATCTGAAGACATTGTTGGGTTTATTACTTTTCCTGTTTGCACTATTTTTGCCACTGTTTGCACCATGAGAATATGAATAAATACAGAATCTGTGTTTACATTTCAAACTTGTCATTAATTTAAATTATTATTTTGTGTAATGTTTCTCAGCACAGATGCACTATAGAAAAATATATCTCCAACTTCTCCATTTCTGAAAAGGCTGGTGTTTGGATTTTTACAGTTTTTTTAATTATTATTCTTTTAAGTAATTTGTTTATTATAGGAGCTTATTCGATGAAGGGGACATTTTACTTTCTATCATTGTTTGTTTTCTGAGGCTCCCAGGAATGCATGCAGTTCTCACTTGAAGCCAAAAACATGGGGAATGGTACTAAATTTATATCGTCATTGATATTGTTATCGCAATACATTTTTTGAGTATTTCACAATCGGCTCAGTTACTGGGATTTTCACACACAACCATTTCTAGGGCTTACAAAGAATGGTGTGAAAAACATCCAGTATGCGGCAGTCCTGTGGGCGAAAATCCCTTGTTGATGCTAGAGGTCAGAGGAGAATGGGCTGACTGATTCAAGCTGATAGAAGAGCAACTTTGACTGAAATAACCACTCGTTACAACCGAGGTATGCAGCAAAGCATTTGTGAAGCCACAACACGCACAACCTTGAGGCGGATGGGCTACAACAGCAGAAGACCCCACCGGGTACCACTCATCTCCACTACAAATAGGAAAAAGAGGCTACAATTTGCACAAGCTCACCAAAATTGGACAGTTGAAGACTGGAAAAATGTTGCCTGGTCTGATAAGTCTCGATTTCTGTTGAGACATTCAGATGGTAGAGTCAAAATTTGGCGTAAACAGAATGAGAACATGGATCCATCATGCCTTGTTACCACTGTGCAGGCTGGTGGTGGTGGTGTAATGGTGTGGGGGATGTTTTCTTGGCACACTTTAGGCCCCTTAGTGCCAATTGGGCATCGTTTAAATGCCACGGCCTACCTGAGCATTGTTTCTGACCATGTCCATCCCTTTATGACCACCATGTACCCATCCTCTGATGGCTACTTCCAGCAGGATAATGCACCATGTCACAAAGCTCGAATAATTTCAAATTGGTTTCTTGAACATGACAATGAGTTCACTGTACTAAAATGGCCCCCACAGTCACCAGATCTCAACCCAATAGAGCATCTTTGGGATGTGGTGGAACGGGAGCTTCGTGCCCTGGATGTGCATCCCACAAATCTCCATCAACTGCAAGATGCTGTCCTATCAATATGGGCCAACATTTCTAAAGAATGCTTTCAGCACCTTGTTGAATCAATGCCACGTAGAATTAAGGCAGTTCTGAAGGCGAAAGGGGGTCAAACACAGTATTAGTATGGTGTTCCTAATAATCCTTTAGGTGAGTGTAAATATAATGCTATAATCAACACTTTTCACAATTAGTTAACATTGGGAGCTGTAACAGTAAAAACTTGCTAAAAGTTTTAGAGAGAGTTACACTTTACTTGGCTATTTCATATACAAAGATGTTAGGCAATCACAGCAGTGGGTGTTTATACTGAAGTCTCAAAGCAGACATGCCCCTTCAAACAGATCGTTCAAAACAGGGCTAAAATCAGGGTAGGGAAAATGCCTTTTATTTTATATTATGACAATTTTTGATGTAAAATTCATACTAGCATTATAAGTGCACCACAGGAAACGTAAAACAATGCAGTTAATGACCCCTTTAAAACTTGAAAGACCTCAATTTCAATTTTGACTGTGATTAGACAATGTGTGTAAATTATACATGTCTGATTTGCATAACCCCAGTAATGTCATTTCACATATCAGAGACATGTCGGTGTTTCTGAATTTCACTTGAGCCCTCCAGCACTGGACAGTTGTTTATGGCCACACTGGACCAAAGCAACAGATGTGCTTTACACACTGCCAATCCACATAACACTCTACTGCTCGAGCCCAGGTGTGCAAATACACAGCAGCTAAGGTCATGACAATCCGTCTCCAAAGATAGTGGACACTGGACAAGTAAACTTTGTTTCTTGAAAAAGACTAATTCAAATTGCTTTCAATGCTATATCTTCTTTGGAAGTGTAGCGGTGCCTCCAAAGACAGGTCTGACACATCGGAGCAACTTTCCCAATAAAAATAGGATAAAATAGGAACTTAAAAAAAAAGAAAAGATTATGTACCACCAGGTGCTGCCTAAGCTTCACCCCCTTGAACATTACAAAATGCAAAAACTTCAACATCCTCTTCTTTAGTTTGACATAATCAAGAGGTTTTGTAGCCTAATTCACTTGAAAAAAAGGGACACTGACATCAACTTTCATGCTTGCCTGCTTCAACCTATATTCATGCAAAGCTTTACAGAAAATCATGAAATTGTGTCTTGAAGAGCATGATCCCAGGTTGAAATATTAATTACACAAGTCAAGGGTATGCGAGTGGCTAATTATAGTTGACAGATTGCAATAAATGTCTTGTAAGTAAATGTTAGGTTTAATGTCTTCATTTCCAGAAACCACAATTACACATGGTTAATTTACATCTGTGCATAATAACCATGAAAAGATCAAACGATATTAACATTATTAGCATTTATTTTTATTTTACACAAGGTAAAATCATGAATAATTCCTAGTATAAATGGCATCTACATCGATTGATCTATCTGTGAATTTCTGGTGATATGTGCAGGATTAATGTGCTATTATGTTTTTTCTTTACTCAGCTGCTGCCAGTGTTGGTTAAAACTTTATTGAAACAACTTATAAAGTCACTTTATTAAAGGGATAATTTACCCAAGAATGAAAATTGTGTCCTAATTTACTTCTTGTTCTAAGCTTTCTTTAATTTGTGGAAAAAATAAAATAAACAAATAAAGATTTTTATAAAATGTTTATTTTGTTTTTGTCCATACAATGATAGTCAAAATATCTTCTTTTTTTGCTCCATATAAGAAAGTAAATCATAGTTTTTGAACAAATTCTCATTTTTGAATGGCCTATTCCCATGGTAATGATATGGACTAGAACACATCGAAAATCGGGGGGGGGAAGTACAATGAAGAGAAAACTCTATTTTCATAAATAGTCATAATAGTTATATATATTCTACCTTTTCCATGAGTGAAATAATCTGTACTTAAAGAACTTCAAAGTCACAAAGACGACAACACATTCTCCACTAACACTTTTGGTGTTCCCTTTCCCCCCAATATTTTCTTGTTCCTTTTTCTTGTCTTTAAGATTCCAATAAAGTCCAATAAAGAACACAATTTAAAAATAAAAAATTATCATTTGGAATACTGTAGCCAGCAATCATTAAGATGATTTAAATAAGTACCCTAGTGTCTCAATAGTTCATTTTTTTCTTTCTGTAAAATATGTTCTCTATAAATGTTTATACTTTATTATTTTATGATTTTTATTACCTTTGTCAGATGGCGCTAGAGGTGAAGGAACAAAGCTTTTCTCTGTTGAATCTGTATTCCTTACACCCCTTCTTTCAAGCTCATGCACTGTTAGTGAAGCTCTATGTATACATGATTACTTTTGTGTCTGTGGATGTTTGAGTGACAGAAGGATAAAAGCCATATATATGTTGCTTTTGTAAATCTTTAAAAACAAACAAGGACCCTGTGGCCGGACATCTCACAGCCCTTTAATAGGTGCAATTATTGCTTAACAGCCCATGGTTATACCATCACATGTCATCCTATGGTAAAAATGTCAGCAGCACTTTATGACAATCTATTGCCAAGCTAAACAATCAATAAAAAAATGGTACATTTAGTGAAGGGTGGTGGGGGGGTGGGTGTGTGGGGTATCAGATGTAAAATCAATACTTTTCAGAATAACTCCAAGTGAATAGAGTGAATCGGAGTGCTTTATATTTGAACAAACTTAACTTTTAGAAAAGTCTCACAAGTATTTCAAAGACAATCCCCAGAACAAAGCCCTGATTAAAATGGAAAGATTGGACCATTTAACAAGGTGCAAGTGGACCATTGATTGTACTGTACATTGATGAGAAAGTGATAGATGAGAGTGAAAGATGTGAACGGCACGTTTCTGATAACTGGACATTCTGTTCCTTTAAGGCCATTTGAACAATAGGTAAGACTCTGAGACGTTGATTTACAGAAGACGGTGAATTGAAGAGGGACCCATGGGGACACTGGATGTCCCAAAAAAGAATCTTGGGCTGATTGCAAGCAAGACTGGCCTGATTGTACAAGATTTTTGGGGCGTATGCAGCACTTGTCCATGATGCTTCTACAATAGGCAGTAAATACATGGGATAAGGTGGAGATGCTTGACCTAATGTGATGACATTTTCTGCACTGTCCTCCAGGACACTGGCTAAAAGCAACAAGGCATCTCTAGAGATTGAATTCATTTTGTTACACCCAAGTTCTCTGTAATCATATTTCAGTAAAAACTATATGTGTACCTTATGCTAAAATTTTTTTTTTCACATTTCAATTTCGTATATATATTTTATGCTCTCATAATCAAAACTGGATCATGATGCACTTACTAAAATCTATATACAATATACAGGCTTGGAATGACACTGATCCTATAATTTTTTAAATATATAAATTATCTTTGAATTTTCATTTTAAGAGTAAACAATCTATTCAGACTTAAATTTACTCACCCGTATGTCAGTCATTCTAAACCTGTATGACTTTCTTTCTTCTGAGGAACAAAAAAGAAATGAAACGGCTCCCCATTTTTTTCCTCTCCATACAATAGAAGTCAATGGTAATGTAATGGTTTGGTTACCAGCATTCCTCAAAATATCTTCTTTTGTGTTACAATGAAGAAAGAAAGTCAGGATTGGAATCACTTCAGGGTGAGTAAATGATGACAGAATTATAATAGTTCACCCAAAAATATGATAAGTTCTCCATTTGTTCAGACATGATGGTAGCAGATATCTGAAGACCAAATAGATCATTGGTTATTTTTGTTTAAAATAGAGATTCTCCCACGATTCTGAATTAATTAATTAATAATAATAAAAAATGTATTTATCTGTTTGAATGAATGATTCAATGACTCGCTCATAAATGCTTCACTTGTTCCATTACTGGATGAATCAGCGTCTTTGAATGAATCTCTGATTCAATGTCTCCACCCACTGGTGTAACAGATACAATATTTATTTGAAGTGTCAAGTTACTTAAGTTTCAAAAAAACGCAACCGTAGACAGAGCTTATATTAGAGCTATTATTTTATCCCAGTACTTCTGTGAAAATTTTAATTATTGTAACAGCTTCACAAACAGTCTTTTCAACATCACAGTATCATTATTTCTGTTTCATACCTAAACATGACAACTGCTCTCTCTGGTTTATCGCAGCGCCAACGCAGATCTGAACTTGAGCAATGTTGTTACCTAAGCCAGTATGTATAGGTGAACAATGATTATATATCATCACATGATTCCGGTTACTTTTCTCAGCTGAGGGAAACATACTTTACAGTTTACACAGATTGTAATATGTGCACCGGTGTCCAGTATTTATACATTTAAACAATGGTAGCATTTGAACACAAGGTTATACAACATACCCTGTTAGAGCCACCATGTTTAGCCATAGGAAGTATCTACTAGCTAAATTAGCTTCTGTTTTCAGTTCACTGATTTTACCCAAACAAATGCAAGCTGCATGTGACATGTTTTATATAGTCTATTTTTGAGCAAGTCACAATTTAAAGTACTAGGCCAAATTACTGTTATTGAAATGACCTGAGATGAATGATACCTGCCTCCCCACTTTCCAAAACACAAGTTAATTAATTTGAGCAGAAGACTCTATAGCATCTGTACAATTGCTCGGGCCTGATTTCATCTAGTGCAGCCTCCTGGCTTTGAGAGCACTATTAAACATTCTCATATGGAGAGAAGGGAGGAGAATATAATTACAACCAATGTGTTAGTATCAAGTGGGACCTGAGGAATGTCATTTAGGTCAGACAGCCATTCCTTAATCAGATCTGCCGTTTTCTTTTTTAATCAAGGCATACAATCATTGGCCAACGTGTCGGGTTATAATGCAGAACTGTGGCCTAATCTTTCACACTCACATTTTACTGCCTTTTCTGTGTTTAATCTTCAGTGCTGTCAATCACAGCCAGGGTTGATTACAGCAGTATTTGACAGTGTGTTCCTGAGGAATTAAATAGGGACATGACGTGAGAGTGACATTGGAGTTCTGGCAACTGATATGCAGATTTACATTGATACAGTGTTTCCGGACCCACCCACAGGTTCAAATCATAATTTTGTGCTAAGCTGTGAACTTGTTACAGTCCAACCTACAAGCATCCTTGGTTCTATGATACTGTTAAGTGACAAAGACAAGGGCATTGTAAGAATGCATTAAACATCACAATCAAAATCTTTGATTTCTTATATTCTTGTGTAGTGCCTCTGATTACTCACTTTTGTAATGTACATAGAGTAACTTGCATACTTTTTCATTCACTTTTTAAAATCTAATATCACCAACTGCAACTAAAATGTTCAGAAATGTCAAATAAAATTGTTCAGATAATGTCATTTTTATTTAAAAGATACAAAGTTATTTTAATAAACTAATAAATGTATTCTAAAAAAAAATATTTTACAAAAAATATTATTTTATAATGTGTAAAATAGACTACCATTCCAAAATGCTGTTCTTTTGAACCTTCTATTTATCAGAATCCTGAAACATACTAACAGCACAATTGTTTATATCATTGATGATGTTGGAGCCATAATCATCAGAAAAGAGGAGACATTCTTACAAAAGATTGGTACGGATACAATCAGAATCACTAGATTCGCAGCATCAAAGTAAAACCAGTTAATACTTAAAGGGTTAGTTCACCCAAAAATGAAATTGACATTAATTACTTACCCTCATGTTTTTCAACACCCGTAAGACCTTTGTTCATCTTCGGAACACAAATGAAGATATTTTTGTTGAAATCCGATGACTCAGAAAGGCCTCCATTGGCACCAACGAAATTTACACTCATAAGACCCATAAAAGGTACTAAAGACGTCGTTACAAAGTCCATCTCACTACAGTGGTTCTACAATAATTTTATGAAGTGGCGAGAATAGTTTTTGTGTGCAAAAAATAAATAAAAATAATGAATCACTAAAATCACTAAAATTTTTCAACTAAACATCGAAATAAATCTAATTAATAAACTAAATTAACCATATAAACAAAATTACTGATCTAATTATTGATCTAAAGCCCACACTGTCACCGTATGGAAATTGAAATGAACTGATGACATCAAATGGCTATACAGCTTAATAAAATTATGCTGCATTATTTTCCTGTTTAACACTGTAAAGCTGCTTTGAAACAATCTACATTGTTAAAAGCGCTATATAAATAAAGTTGACTTGACTTGACTTTATTCAACAAGTTTTGACAAAGCACCACAACACATGCGCGAGAATATGACGTAGAGCCGGTGTTCCGACACATGACCTGGAAGCGAGGAGCTTTGTTTACAAGCAGAGGAAGACACGCCACTAAGCTGTTGAATTCTACATTGATCGTGCTTTAGGTCTTGGCGTAGTGGTCAAAATGGGGCTAAAGTGTGCATTTCCTGGATGCCCGAACCGTGAGAAATGAACAAGTGCACGTAAAAGTGCCTTATCAAAGCCGCAAAATTAAAGTCTTATTCTCGCGCATACGTCGTGGTGCTTCGTGAGTTCACGTCAGAGACAGAAGACAAGTTTTTTTTTTTTTGCTCACAATAACTAATCTGGTCGCTTCATAAAATGATTATAGAACCGCTGTAGTGAGATGGACTTTGCAACGACATCTTTAGTACCTTTTATGGGTCTTGTGAGTGTAAATTTCGTTGCTGCCAATGGAGGCCTTTCTGAGCCATCGGATTTCAACAAAAATATCTTAATTTGTGTTCCGAAGATGAACAACGGTCTTACGGGTGTCGAACGACATGAGGGTACGTAATTAATGACAGAATTTTCATTTTTGGGTGAACTAACCCTTTAATACAACACCCACATTTTTAAATCAATTAAATTGCCATAGGCAATACTGAAACATCTCTTTATCACAGTAATCAAATAATATGGTGAATCTGTGTAACATACAGATTATCATCTCTTTCTATGAGTAAACCGATTTTCATTCTATGCCCCATTTGCTGTGTGTGTAGTGACTTGATTTACCATTCTCTATGATCTATACACTCTGCAGTCCTTCACATGCGTATCCAGGAAATATATAGGCCGAAAAAAAAGTGATACATTTATCTAATCGTCATCAGAACACCCCACCACGCTGGGTAATCAATAAACTTGTTTTAGGCAAAGCACCTTTTCTAGTGACTCAGACATTAACCCTCCATTAACTATTTCAGAGGCTGTTAAATGCACCTCAGTCAATAATGCTAATTTGAAAAGCTATTGTATAAGCTGTTAAGAAATGTGTATTCATATTATGGTAAAGTGGCCATCTTTATTATAGGCTATTACAAATTGCAAAAAAGTCAATATGGTGAGGGGAGATATTTCGCATCAGGGTGAATTATGGTGGTGGAGTGGAGTTCTAAGCACTAATTTTAGAGGAAGGACAGCTTTTCTTCTCCTGGTCAATGCATTTTAGGACACTGATATTGAAGTGATGGGGTGACCCTCTGCCAGGCTTTAACCTCAGCCTGTAATTAAGCCAGATGGAAGATAATAAATGTTCTGCATAATTGAACATTACTTTACTGATGGTTTCAAGCACTCATAAGGGGAACCTCCTGGGGTCAAAATTAATGTCCATCATGTACAAAGTGTAATCAGTTTTAAACATTGATATTCTGTAAGGCAAAGGGGAAAAATTAAATACAATTTTTCAGTACACTGTAAAATATAACTGTTCCGATTAGAACTAAAAAATGATTACACATACTGTAGTTCTGGTCGTTGTCAGTAGTGTTTCCAGTCATGCTAAAATTCATATTATAACAGCTGTGATTCAAAAAACAATAGATTCGTGAGTTACTGTGTATGTGTGTATAACATTGATCCTGGAGGGCCACTATCTTGCAGAGTTTAGCTCCAACCCTAATCAAAACACACCTGAAGCTAATCAAGGTCTTCAGGATTACTTAAGGCTGCGTCTGAAAACCTTGGCTGCTGACTCGTTGGTATCTCAGGAGACCGGAAGTGAAACGTCTTGGTTACGTATGTAACCCTTGTTCCCTGAGGAGGGAACAGAGACGTAACGTTAGTGACTAACGAATGGGGGTTTCTCTTAGAAGCCAGTTACCTTCGAGGAATTTAACAGCGCCCAATGGCAGTGCCAATGCCATGGGCATGCAGAATTTGCATGCGTAACTCCGCCCCACATCGTGGGTATATAAGGAAGTACGCTGGCAACATCGCATTGTTACTGCTGTGGAGCCAAGACTGAACTCCGCATTCCAGCAGCACAGCGGAAGTGGCAAAAGGACGTTACGTCTCCGTTCCCTCCTCAGGGAACAAGGGTTACATACGTAACCAAGACGTTCCCTTTCGTTCAGTCACTACGACGTAACGTTAGTGACTAACGAATGGGGGTCCCAATATAACAACACCACTCGGCTGTCTTCCAGTGCCCTGCGTAAGTGTGAGTACCCTGTCGTAAGACAAGTGGGAGTCCTTCGTCCGTACTAATCACAGGATTACCAAGGTACACTGGGAAGCATATTCCAGTGGAGATATGCCAAAATGCCTACCCATGGGGATGACTTAGAGAATACACATATGACCCGCTAAGGGCTGCATATGGAAGAACTCTAGGGTACCAGCCAGAGGGTGGACTTTTAACCCTAGGGGTGGCAGGGACTTGGTGGCAGGTGGCCAAGGGAAAGACACCTGCTCACTGAGGAGGCTTACGGTGGAAATACTTGTGTGGGGGTCGCCGGAGGGGAACCATGCACACGGGGCACCTGGCCGGACATGAGGGTCTGGGCTCGAAAGGGCAGACTGATCGGCGTCAACAGTGCTGGAGGAACTCAGGGCTCTTGGGGAAGCTCACCTGAGGAAAATATCGCACGTATTCAGTCCGTGGAGTGGAATGGCGAGCAAGCGAAGACACCTGAGCCTGGTCCATTACCGGCCACTAGTAGAGGCGAGTACATAGTCGGACACTGGCTCCACTCGGAGATTGTAGAATCCGGCGAATGTGTAGTTGTCGCCCAGCCTGCAGCTCTGCAGATGTCTGTTAGCGAGGCGCCATGCGCTAAAGCCCAAGAGGAGGCCACACTCCGGGTGGAGTGGGCCCTAACCCCAAGGGGACATGGTCGACCTTGCTGCTGGTAAGCCAAAACAATGGTGTCCACTATCCAGTGAGACAACCTCTGCTTTGAGAGAGCTCTTCCCTTCCGCTCTCCACCATAACCTGAAACAGGTCCTGAAACAGGTCCTGAAACACTGCGTCCTGTCTACGTAAGCGCAGAGAGCGCGTACTGGATAGAGCAATGCCAAGGCTGGGTCTGCCTCCTCCAAAGGCAGTGCTTGCAGGTTCACCACCTGGTCTCGGAACGGAGTGGTGGGAACCTTGGGCACAAATCCGGGCCGGGGTCTCAGTATCACGTGAGAGTTAGCCGGTCCGAATTCCAGCCACGCTTCGTCAACCGAAAATGCCTTCAGGTCCCCTACCCTCTTAACTAAGGCCAATGCGGTCAGCAGAGCCGTCTTCATTGACAGGAACTTAATATCAACCGACCGCAAAGGCTCAAAGGGAGGCCTCTGCAAAGCACGAGCCCACAGGCTTTGGGGGGGGGGGGGTGCTTAGGATAGCCACACCACGTCAAAACCCTCTGTGGACACTGTAGTGCGCAACAGAGTGTTCAACAGTGGGGGGACCCCAGTGTACCCTTGGCCACGGCCCCATCGAGGGCAGAGAAGGCCACCGAACGGTCACGGGAAGCACGGGGACTTCCAGGACCGCGTGATCTCCTCATACATCTCGGGCGCGAAAGGCATTGGGGGCGTGGCCCAACAGCACCTGTCAGGTGCCGCCCCCAAAACCAATCGCGCAACCACGAGCGCTCGTGACAGGGCGGAGTTCCACACCAGCCCGAGGCTTGCGGCTGCCCGAGATAACATGGCTGTCAACTCTAGGTCGGATCTGGCAGCGCTGACACACCCGAAGGCGGAGCGCAGCCTAATCGTCATCCCCAAAGGACTCTAGCCCACCTTGAGATGCAGCGATCGACATCTCGCTGCTATCTGGAGTGTGAACGAAACGAACGGGGCGTCAGAGACGGTCCCGCTGCTTCAGTCCAGCACTCGCGGGAAGCGATGTGCGAGAGGGGGGCGTGGCCCGAGAAATAATCGTAAGGGTTCTTAATACCACGGCACCGCCCTCAGGTCACCCTGGCCACCAGCCAAAGTACCACCTCTCTCGGAGACGGTAGATTGGGGTGTGGCAGAGGGGACTCTCTCTCCTCACGGAGATCACGGAGTCTCGACTGCGACATCGCGATGGTCACATTCCCGCAGTGGGAACATGACACATCCACAAACACTGCCCGAATGTGCTGAAGCCCAAACACGTCGAGCAGTGAATGTGCCCATAGACAGCAACGGAGATCGATCGCACCCAGAAGTTCCCGGGCGAACCGTCTTGAAAAAGACGTGCCACGCGCAAGCTCTTTTTGTGAGAGGAAAGCTCTGCAGAGTGCCGAAGCGCCCAGGGAAAACACACACAGCTGTTGCAGATCACTGCACAGATCAGCAGGCAGGCAATGCGAGATAGCTGGAACGCACCGTCACACCAACACCCTGGAGAACCGCTCGTCTCGAAGACTGAAGAGAAGACTTCAGAATTCAGGCTTGTAGGAGTGAAGAGATGCTCTTGGCTCCAAAGCAGAAACATAATGCGATGTTGCCAGCGTACTTCCTTATATACCCACGATGTGGGGCGGAGTTACGCATGCAAATTCCGCATGCCCATGGCATTGGCACTGCCATTGGGCGCTGTTAAATTCCTCGAAGGTAATTGGATTCTAAGCGAAACTCCCATTCGTTAGTCACTAACGTTACGTCGTAGTGACTGAACGAAAGGGAACTAACATTAGATTCGGACGTGCCTTGGTGCCTTCCTGCGTTGAAATGTGTCCTCCGAAGGCAGCGTTTTCCAGGTTGCAGACGCAGCCTAAGTTACAGGCAGGTGAGTGGTTTTTTTTCAGGGTTGGAGCTAAACTCTGCAAGAGAGTGGCCCTCCAGGATCAACGTTCCCCATCCCTGGTGTATATCATGCCATAGAGGAACATTTTTATGTTATTTTATTTTATTTGTATTAATTTATGTAGTTCTATTTTATGCTTTATACCATTGGTTCTCAACTGGTTTGGCCATATTTTTTAGGAATCTGAACCAAGCTAATTTATTTCTAGTCAGGTTGACACATGAGTACCATCCCAATTTACATAACATACAGATAAATTGCTAGAATATCACTAACACTGATGAATAAACAGTATAAGGTAAGGCTATAAATAGCAGTCTCAAACTAGTTTTTTATAATACAATTAAGTTAGCAAGTTGGTTTAAGCCGTCATCATTAAAAATAAAGAAAATGGCACAAAAAAGTGGCATTTTGGGTATAGGTTACAGAAACTATGGTTACCATGGTAAATACACAATACAACCTTGGACTGTGAGTGTGAATAGAACATACGGATGCTGTTATACAGATATACAATTGAAGAGTGCACGCTACAAGTATTGTATACTTGTAACAAGTTACAAAAATATCCTTATAATACATATAACCTGACAACATCTCATCTGACTGCAGATACTGAATCAGGAGAAAGTTTTTCTCAGGCACACTTTACTTGAACCACGTCTGACAGAATAGTCTTTCAAAATAGACGTCTCATTTAGATTTACGGTTTTTGTTGCTGTTTCTTTTACTACACACGTGCCCTGCATTGGTGTATTCACAGTTTGTAGTGATTGCATATTTGGCTGGTTGATCTTGATACTATGACAAATCTGATGAAAGACACCCAGACTTCTAGAATCAAAAACATAACATTACCCAAAAGTAATATTTTACTACACAAGATAATGATTTGAAGGGATGGAAATCATTTTGAGTGAACAGCCATAATACAATTTTGAGGTAACAAGCCAATGTTACGACATCACAGAACAATTTCAAAGCGTTTTTCAGAAAAGCTATTTGAAAAGTTATTTTTTGTGGGTCATTTCGTGTCACAAACTGCTACATTCCAAAAAAGACATGATTAGTTCATCAAAACTACTACTGTCCATGTCTATGTATACAAGTACAGTTCTGAAATATTCTCAATTTTACAAGCAGTGAAGTTTTAATTAAGACAAAATAGCTCATTTTAGCCTGTCTGCTGCTCATTGTGAGCTTTAGATTTTCATTACGGTTCAAAGAAGTGCTTGTAAAATGGTCACTGAAAAATTCAAGCCCAATTACAGTGTCAGTCTGTCGGACAAATTGCCCTCACTGAAGGCTCTGTGACAAGTGCATTGTGGAAGAATTGATTCTCACCAAGGGATAAGTGAATTGTCATTACGTGTCTGTTTCTTATGACATCAAGGCTGGATGTCCTCTGATTCACAGAAGTAGATTTGAATCACTGGACTGTGCAAATGAAAACTCATGCTAGCGTCGGCATTAGCAAAGGGGGAGATAAAGACATCCACTTCACAGGTCAAGAGCTAAAGCCTTTGAAAGGTTACAGATCAGAAGAGAGGGTTAAAAGATTTGTAAAGTAGACCACAAAGGAAAAAACAGAAGGTGTGGAGGAAAGAATCAAGCATGCAGAGGAGACAAAACTCAGTGATCGATCACAGTAGAAGGGGGGGGGGGGGGGGCCCTAAACCCTGACACCTGACCCGTTTAAAATGCGGCCATCATTGCGGAAGCCACACGTCGTGGGAGATCAATAGAATACCTGCAGGCTCCATTAGCTTGATTAGAGAGAGGGCTGAGCTTGAGCGCAGGCTCCTCTGAGTGCAGACAACTTTATTCTCTGGATTATATGGGATAAGAGCTACTTGGCTTTCTAGACAGAGGAGAGCAAAAGAGCAGGTGGCAGTAAAGAGAGACTTGGGCCGCTACTGAAGTAGAGACAGGTAATCTGGGGGACTCTTGGCCAGCAGCTCTTTCAGCATAAGGTGTCTCTAATTGGAGTATCAACCACACGGGTCTTGGCAGAGACCTCTAATCAAAGACCACAGATTGAAGCAATTGCTGGCAACTACAAAGACGAATGAATGTGGCAGAAAGAGAAAAGAAAGCTCAAAACTTTTTGTCAAAAAAGTCTTGTTTATCTCCCTATGACAAAAAAACAAAAAAAAACAATGCAAGTTCATTTGTGAAGACACTGAAAGTTACACTGAATAGAGCAAAATAAAAAATTAGTGGGCAAGACAGGATTTCAGGACTGTTATAGATGCATAAAAGTGGATCAAAAATGTAATGTGATTGCATGTGATGATTAGCTTATAATGCTTTTCAGTTAATGAAATGGAAACAGTGACCAATCTTTTCTTCAGTATTGTGATGCACATCTGAAACAAATGTCGGGTGGGAATCTGATTGCATCCTTCATTTGTTGATTGGTTGGAAGCAGATTTGAATACAAGCTTGTAGTTGTTATATTAGTCCAATATATTCGGTACCTGGAGAAAGCTAATGATTAGCATTACGATTTATTTCGGAGCCTTAAATGTCATGACTTGTCATCCTGGAACTACAAAAAAATTACATCATGACAACACTGATTGGCTGATGACACAATAAGACCACAAATACCCAAACCCTTCACTAGTCACCATCCTTGGCTGCAACATGAAAGATAGCAGGAAATAGTCAATTTCACATTTTGGCTTTTAGTATACTTTTAATGAAATTAATGAATAATATATATTTTTTGCTATTTATATGTTCATATGCTTGCAAGAAATTTCATTTAGCTAGAATATATGGCTACCTTTAACAAAGTTATTGCATCTACCAGCAAGAGGTAATGGGGCCACCATTAGCTCTACAACACTGTAGAACTTTGTTGATTTAACCGGAAAAAAAAGCCCTTGGATAATGATTTTCAAAAGCATTAAATGTTTTAAAAGCAGATAAACCTAATCATGGATTGGATTAAAATATGAAAGAATCTTAGAATCTCTGGTTATGATAACCTTCTGTCAAAAACACTACAGATGTTGTGAATTTCTTGCACACCGTTAGAGCTTACACCAGGCAGAAGCTGAAGATATTCAAGTCAAATTATATATTATCTGTAGAAGGGTGAACAACATTATACCATTACCAGTGGAATTGAACACTTAAACTACACTGTGTCTCTGTCCAAACAGAGGTATAAAAACATGTTACCTTATGGTACTTCACCTTTTATGCATTTAACAACATGATGGTACTGAATTTTGAGTGGAATGAGGGTGAGTGAATGATAAATCATTTCCATTTTTTTATTCAACTATCCCTTAAAGTTCACTATATTCTTCACTCTCGGACTTTTTTTAAATAGGGTAAACACACAGTATATGACAGAATAATCCTAGTCATGGTTTGGACTTAGTCCTCCATGGTTTGGACTTAGTCCTCTCTCCACTGCAACAAGCTCTTTTTAGCCTAACAACATGGCATTGTTGCAAAATAGATTTGGTATACTTATTTCTTGAAAAATCATTGTCTTGGATTTCTGAAACTCCAGCTATGGATGAGCTGGTCTTTCTGCACCTATTTTCAGTACCCATAGCTACCCGCTACAGCACAGTTGATTAGGTGAGCTAACCCATCCTTTATTTCATAAGTAGTATTTCTAACATAATACTCCAGAAGAACTCAAAAGCATGTTAGTTAATTCATGTTTCCCAAAGTGGCATCTTATTTTATGTGGCAGAGTTACATGATGACATTACAGTTTTACCTCAGACAAACAATTACCTGCCTAAGTGAGTAATCTGAGGCTATGAAATCATAGCTTTCCTTCCTGGGGGGATATGGTAAGGGGAACCTTCAATGTTTTACACTGGCCTTCAGCCAAAACCCTGCATCGGATCACTTTTCGGAGGTAGCAGTAGAATAAGAACTGGTGTGTGCTATCACTCAGCAATCTTTACGATATTACGAATCATCCAACTTACAATGCCATATGCAGAAGACAATAAATCAAAGCTGATTTGATGTGATTTGTTTTAAGGTTAACAGAGTTTGCAGATGTGAATGTAAATAGTGTGCCATTTTAAAAGGGTTGATAGTCTTTTTAATACTCCAAGCAATGACAATGAAGTATTTCCAAAAACATATACTCAAAAGGTAAGGTACACTTGTACTGCTTTAATATGATTCATTTGCATTACGGAACGATGGCCGTGATTGTTTCTGAAGTCTGTATCCCTACCAAGGCCCCTGACGCTCAGCAGCACTCAGGTTCTTTGCCGGCCAAACATTTAGACATCAATTGTTACATCATTTAAATAGGTCAGAAGTAGCACCGGCCTCTGCTACATAATAAGCTGAAGAGAGATGCGGTTCTTTCAGTCCCTCCACAAAAGTGTTCTGGCTCTTTATTCTACCCTGAAACCCGATCGGACAGAAGACAGAAGACTCATACAATCAAGGATGGCACTAAAGGAACTGCACCTCTGAAGACAGACGGTAACTCACAATTAATGAAGGGGAGAACATCACATGGGATAAAGTAAGATCTACTGCATTAATCAATTATACACATGAGATATACATTTGCACCAATAATAGTGTAAATCTACTTATTTCAGAATACCACACTAAACAACTTTGTATTCATACCACAAAATGCACTTGACTTATAAATGAGGAAATTCAAGTAAAACTATTATTCTGTCTGTGGAACAAAGAGACCTCATTTTCATTATTTGTAGCATGTGTCCTCAATCATTTTAATTAGGCTGTGACAGCTTTGTTATAGACTCCAGAGGAAATTAATGAATAAATAAATAAATAGATCAAATGTGAATGAGTTAAAACAAAATGAAAGGCTAAGTGAATCACTTGAAATTAAAATAATTGATTGCCTTTGTTCCTGGTAATATCTGACACCTAATAAACGTCAGTTACACAAGAGCCACATGGCTATATGACTAGCCCAAGCAAAGGAAATGAAGTCCACTTCATTAGAAATACAATAACCAACGGTGACAAAAGTCCAAGGTCTCCTGCCAAGGGGGTTTAGAGCAGGTGATGATGGGGAAAGGGTTGATCCGCATAGGTTAGAGACGCTAGCAGCGATGACCATGAGGCCAAGCCAATCTCATGGGTAATGCCAGCACTCAAAGGAAGCCAACTGTTCAGTGAGCTCGAGAGCGTGTTACTTGTATCTTAATTAACCTTCCGCCCCCATCTTGCATCATGTACTGCCAAAGTCTTGTCAAGTGACAGACACAATACAGCTCTTTTCAACCAACCCCCAGGGAATCCTTCTCGGTGTTTGTTTATGAACCTCAGGCTTCAGAGGTATTTTATCCAAACAGCATGACAGATCTAAGCCCAGATGCCTTTTATGGTTGGGAATCAGAATTGTGACTGCTTAACTTAAAAACAAAAACAAAACAAAAAACTGTTCTGACAGAGAAGACAACAATGAAAGCACACAGATCATCACAAGACATGCTTTTTTGTGACATTTTCATGCAGGACAATGCAGGACACTAGTCGCCTTTCATTTCAGAGATGAACGGGACTAAGTGGGCCTAGTTCAGCTGCTCTGCTGGAAACACACATTGAGGAAGAAATGAAAGCATAAATTCATCTTATTTTCAGTGCGATTCCAGGTGGCTAAAAAGACACAATGAGCTCCACAGCCCTCACAGGAGGCACAACTAAATAGTCTGCTGACACAAAAGAAAGACCAGCACTTCACGAATAAACCTAAGAAAGCTGTTGCAAAGCAAATGCAATCTACAAAGTGCTGATGACCAGGTGGAAATATACTTGGGGGTTAAACAAAACGTCTATGGAGCCCAGTGTGTAAAAGCTATGGAAAAGGGGGGCACATTTGCAGACCCTTAATCACAACGTGCCTGACCTAATTTCACCTGGGACGCAACTGATGAAAATCAGTAAACACAATGTGGCACACTCGGACTGAACACATCCGCACTTTTGATAAAGGCTCTAAACAGGGAAGGAACAACGAGCTATTGCTGACATATGCTACAAGCCACTTCATGGTGCTCCTTTGACTGTGTGTTCTGTTTAAGATTTTAATATCAGGTATTGTGCAATTGTAACTGAAACATGGTGCTAGTAACACCAATGTCTAAATAACCAATAGTAGTAAAGTATGCAGTGCTATTGCTAGTTGTTCAGGCAATGGAAGATCTTACATTTATCTCATATCTCCATCTGAGTGAGGTGTTTGTGCTGACTGAATCATCTAGGACAGTGTTTCCCAATCCTGGGGTTCTGGAGTACCCCAGCACTGTATACTGTATTTTTACAGATAGTACAGTCTTACGTTAACAAATGACATACAGTATCAATCATTTGGCTAAGCAGGGTTTTTTTGTTGTTGTTGCATATAATTAATATTTTCTAAATATTTCTAGTCTACTTTCAAAATTCTTGTTATCTAAAATGAAAAATAGGGCAGCTGATATCCCTTACATAATCATAACCACATGCTTTTTAAGCTTCAGTTCACAGGAATGCAGTTCAAAAGACCCACAAATAAAATGGTTTTCCGCTCATTATAACTGAGGATGAGGATCTGATCATTCATAAAATTAGCAAATTATTCAGATTAGTTTTTCAGATTTTTTTTTTTCCATTTATAATCTGCAACCAAACTACAATCTACCAATCAGTTGAGAAAACAATGAAGGCAATAATGTGTGCACCCATTAGGACAAGCGTTTCCATAGTCTTGGGGAAACAAGGAAGCCTTATTTTAAAAGTTTGATAGACTGAAAGTCACGTAAATTAATAAAATCTTTAATAAAACTCTATGAGCATTTCTATAACAAATATTAAATAATATAACAAATTTATAAAAAAGTATTCTAATTATCTCCTATTTTACTGGGTAGAAAGTGTGAGAGAAAAATCCTTTATCTTTAGTTCTTATTAATTAATTAAAATATCAAGGGGCCTTTGAATATTCTTGCAGACAATGGGGAAGACACTTGAGTTGTACCACCTCAGTGACAAGCTTTTTTTCTGAAAGTTTGTAAACTGATAAAACATACACGTTTATTACAATGCAAGTCAATTTGGATAAAAGTGTCTGCCAAAAGCACAGCTGTAAAATCTCCCGCATAACAACTAGCAGTAGCGAAAAAATGTGGCGTTAAGATGCGTTTATAGGCCATGATGACACATTATACCTTGTCAAAAATAAAAACTCCAGTGAAAAGATGAGCTTCTATATCAGCGTGCTTAAAGACAGAACAAACAGTAATCATCGCTCAATGCAAGGCATGACTCTGCGTTTGTCCCGAGCAACAAAAGCCAATCTCCTCATGAGGACTGTCCATTGACGCTAAATAGCCAACCTACTTAATTCTCTCCTCTCCCAGCCGAACAGTGTGGCAACGGCAACAGACAGCGCTCATTTAAACAACAAAGCACATAGACTTCCATTCAGACTAAAGCTGTCCTCTTTCAAGCGTGTATTCTAAAGCCACTTTCTGTTGCCCCCATCTCAGTTACCCCCTCAGTGGACAGAAACCGAGTCCACACAGAGTTGAGCAGTTCGTGTGAGGGAGTGAATAGGGTGGCCTCTCTCTCCTGGTGAAAAAAAGGAAGAAGCAATCATTGAGCCCAGCACACCTGAGGGGTGCACCTTTCGTATTGTCTATGGTGGGCTGGGTGGAAAAATAGCCAGGCGGAGGAGGAGAAACATCAAACAGGTGCGGAATGGGCATTGTGGTGTTTATGAAAGATTCTTTGATAAGGATAAAGGTGCCGCTTGAACTAAAGTGATTTCAGATGAGCTCATTGTTACAGCTCTTCTAAGGTTCACTTTTAGCACCTCGCGGGCAAAGACTTGTGTTTCTTGAGCTGCTCCATTGACAAAACCGTACATGTGTTTGTTGTTAAAGGTAAGCCAAGCTGATTTACTTCTCTGGCTCGAGTGGTGCGCTTGCCTTTGCCGTAGGATGATGTGACAGGTGCATTGGGCTAGGTGCATACGATAAAGGGTTAGGCAGATTTCTTGACGTGATTTTTTTTACAGTAGAATATGCCAGTTTGATCACGACATTGAGCGAGAGAGAGATCAAGCATTAGTTTGTCAACATCAGCTAATTTTTCCACTAGAATGGGTTATGTTCCAGATTGTGTCTAAATCTAAAATTGCTTCCATCAAGTTGGGGTAAGAGACACTCACCAGATGTCTCAGGGCATTATTACATACTTCATTCATCTTAGCACAACAATATGTGAGACATGCAGTTTTTTTTTTTATATTTTACTAATTGTTCACATTGAAAAGTATAATATGGCTTGTTCATGATGCTATTAAGGAGAGATGTACACAAATCTTTGAGCCACAGATAATGACATTTGAAATCCAGATGTTATTGGTTTTGGACTGGTTTTGTAAAACTTCTAACCAATGCAATCTTCTGTTTGAAGCTTGAGGTTTTCATGGAAACCGTAAATATTCAAGTAAATATTTTCATACGTTTTATCAGATTAATGTTTACAATACACAAACAGATAGAAACCTTTGCACAATGAAATACCTTGATCATCTTCCTCAGTCTGAAACATTTATACCCTTAAAAAAAGCTCTCTTGAATGCTGTCACTTTGATTTGGAAGTAAAGGTTGTTACTTGTGGTTAATTGACTGAAAATGGCTAATGTACAAGCGGGCCAGTAAGTACTGTTATGCAATGAATAAAATTTAAATTTAAATTAATATGCCAGTATTGTAATTCAAGAATATCTTTCTATAATATGCTCTGGTCAAGCTCAAGCACTCCAATGTATTAATTATACTTTGAATATTCACACAGTGGAAAGAAAATGGAAATAAAAGCTAAACATACAATCGCTCAAGTTAATTTCAATGTTTTGTTTTAACCATCTTTTAAGAATATAACAGGGTGGAACATTTTAGAGACAAGCCAACTAATATCACAAAACATCACAGAATTTATAAAAGACTTGCTCATGTTTGTTCTGTTGTTTTCCCACCAAAAAATGCGTCACTTCCTATAGGATGATGTCATTATTGCACTTGCTTTTGCTTTGTTATACTAACAGGATGAAGGGGGAAATCAAGTCCTATTAAAATGATTACAAATTAAAACGACATTCCAAAGAAAACATGTTTAGCTTACGTTGAGGCAATAGAAAGGATAAAAAAAGAAAAAAGTCTGTAAAATGTCTTAATAAATTTTTAGCACCTAGGAACATGACAAAAATGGCAACATCGGTCAAATCAAAATAGTACAATTGTTTAAAATGTAACAGTGTGGTAGTACTCGGACTTGGACTCGGTCTCGAGACCATATTTGAATGGTCTTGGTCTTGTCATGGACTCGTGTGCATTTGGACTCGGTATTGACTCATACTCAAACATATTAGGAATTGGACTTATTCGAGTCCACTCGAGTCCCATTCAAAATATTTCATGATTATTACTGTACGTTAATATTTCTTTAAATTGATGTTTGATTGACACATCCAATGATTGGTGATTTTCTTGTGCGCAACTGTGCATGACTTGAGAGGTTACTGCAATGACTCCCGCCAGGTTCTCATAGACATATAGAGGAGTACAGTTCCAACTATGGTCAAAAGCATGGTCGTACGCTACATTATTTCTCAACTGTGTTATTTTAATATATTTTCAGTTTACAAAGTAGGACAAATGTGTCACAGAGAAAAACAAATCTTGATTAAATAAATAATAAAATGAATACAGATACGATGACTGCTGACAGTCTCAACACTGAACATCTTCCCCCAAAAATGTCTAACAGAAGGCCACCCGCCCTCTCTCCCTCTGGCACATTCACACTTTTGCATTAAAAAGACAGCAATTTTTCTGCAGTCACCCTTGTGCACGCCCTCCGTAACTAAAAAGTTCAAATTAAATTGAGTTCTAATGTTTTTTGTGGATTTTCTCTGGTCTCGGTCTCGACTCGGACTCAATCCTCTCTGAACTCGGCCTCAACTCGGACTCGAATGAGCTGGTCTCGACTACAACACTGATGTAACATATAATTGTGATTTTGTGATAAAAGTAAACTAATATACACTGTAAAAAAAAAAAAAAAAGTTGAGAAAACTTAAAAGTTTAAGGCAACCAGCTGCAGCTTATTTGCGTCGTCTCAACTTTTTTCATGTTAAATAGTTGAATAAACTTTAAAAGCTAAATTTGTCATACAAAACATAAGTTGGATTTTTTACAGTGGACATCTAAATATTGAGAGTGTAATATTGTAGCCAACATACGACGAAACGCATAATAAGAATGACCCATACCTAAATACAAAATCATCACCTTAAAAGAAATATTAAACTATTTAGTAACTACATCTAGACAACACTGTATATATTTGTATTTACATATTTTTTATTTCCCAGCTTAGTAAAGACAGTGGCCTTGTTTGTTGTTCATGAGCAAAATATCTATTCAAATCCAGAAATGTACAGACTGCTGCCGGCAGTTGTATGCTATTCTCATTCCGTTTCTTTGAAACCTCCAGACATCTCTGCTATATCATGGATGGCTACGTTACTGTCCTGAAACATTCTCTCTTGATTCCACCACCTACAGTAACCAGCATTTTTATGGCACTACAGATGCTCTATTTTCTACTACTGTCCTTCATTCCCAGACTGGACAGTAGTCAGTTTTATCACCTGGTTGGAGATAGAGGTGGAGTGATAACCAGTGAGTGGCAGATGATCAGCAGAAGCAGACATTAACCAGATGGCCATAGGTCAACTGGCCACTATGGGAAAACAGCAAAAGTGATACCGCTCAGACAATACATTCGGATCCTGATTAAGAAAGGTTAAGGTCGCTGGAGGCGAACATTTTTCATTCTCACATCGGGGCTATTCTCCTACTTTACAAAGTGTATCAGAATACAGGATGTTCCATGGGTTGCGTTGTCTCACAACGGTCTCGTCCCCAATTCAAACCTCCTGTGGGTTATGAGGCTGATATACAGTTTCTCCCTCAGCCACCTGACCATGAAAAAAAAAAGGGGGGGGGGGGGGGGGGGGTCACTGACACCAGCCAGGGGCACTAGCTGACAAACTTATGTTACTAAGGGAACCAAAGAAATAAAAAACTGGAAACAGAGGAAAACCAGAAATATTACATGAGGTGATAAGAGTTTTACCTGCTCTTCCATTGAAGATACACGGTTTCTCATAATAGTTTTCTGAGCAGTCTTGTCTGTGCAAAAGTACTTGGTGTACAGTACAAAGGAATGATGAATGTGCATTTCACAACATTTATCAAACACACTCCATGTCAAGACTGTATTATGGGTTCAAAGGAATTCTCTGTATCCCATTACATTCACCATTGTCATGACTTTATAGGCCAGGTTTTACAGACGGGCACAAAGGGAAGCTCATCAAATTATTGGCTATTTACCACAAACAGTAATTTGTGCAACAATGTAATGCCATTCACTCTATGACTAGCCCAGTATTGTGTATCCATGCTCATAATTAGCACTACAATTGTCAAATTGTCCTTGAGGGAACCTATTGTGCTGTTTTTTAGCCGTGATATTACTGTAATAATAAGTATGGAGGTATATTTTCATATTGTTAAACTAATTAAACTTTGATTCATATTACCACAGGTTCAATTAAGGTACCTTTACTAGGTGTGCACAAAATAATAATTATTAATAAAGTTTACTATTGTAAAATTGCCATTGAAGGAATGTCCTTTTAGCCTTTCTGCAATATTTTTTGAAAATTATTAACTAATATTAAAAATTATGTTAATTTTTATATATGATACATACATATTACCAAAAGTTTCAAAATGATCTACTTTAAATTCATGTGTAGTCAAATGTATTTAAAAAATATATAGTATCATATTAAAAAGTGAATATTGTCTTGTTTCACAACTATCCATTTTGAATAATCAAGTACCACAAAGCATATAAGTCAGTATTAAAATCAACAGAAATCAACACTTTTTTTTATTTTAACGCAGAAGCCTTCCCATGTTAGTTGAGGGGTATCCAAAGACATGCACCTGCCCGGACCGTGAGATAAATGGAAATGTTTTAATACACTACAAGTCTAAGCCTTGTAAGCTAATATGCTTGTAGTATTAAAGCAGTATGACGATCATCACACTATGAATTCATCACTCAAGCTCTTCTTTCCCACACCTTTGTGCTCCACCCAACCCTATACTGTACATTGCTTTAAACTTGATATGTTGGAGGTGAACAGACCGAGATGCGCCCATAAGAACAGATAAAAAAGGCTAGCTCCTCTGAGGCGGATACTCCAATGCGAAACAAAAAGTCCTGCATCAGATGCCGTTTTTGAATAAAGAGCAGCTAAAAAAATGAGTTCAGCCTGGCCCACATATACAGTAAAGTCAGCTTTTGAAGCACATTAGTATAGGTTTTGGGTTGCAGAGGAGACTGGCATTGAAATTTCATTTCACCTCTCAGTGCTGCCATTAATTGCTGGAGGAGACACACAGAGGTTTCTCTTACAAATTGGTTACACATCTTATACCCCTATCCTCTCCATTTTTTATGATGAAGTTTAAGCAGGGTAAACTGCTGGACCCGTCTCTTTTTTCTTTTGAATTATTTGCCCCATTCTGTGTACTCTATTACAAACTGGTTTACTGTATGTCTAAAGACACTCACACACCTCTCTTGTAAAGCTGCTTTAAGATATCAGTATGAAGACAGAATGAATTTCATAAACAGAATAAGCTACAGAATATACATGCTGGTGGAAAATAGCTAATATTACTCAAGGATTAATAGACTACCCAATGTAACATTTTCTGAAAGGTGTCACTCAATTCATAAACGTTTACATACAAATAATACCATTTTGTTCATTTTATGTTTGTGATTAATGAGATTAGGGAAATTACAATAAACCATCCGAAATTCAAACTGCAGTGTGAGCCAATGATTAATCTAGATTTCGCCTTATTTCATTTCTCTAAGCGGTTTACATGAACATTAATCATGTTTCACACATTCATCTGTTCCTCACTGTGATTAACCTGAGCATAAAAAAGCTGGCCTAGATTTCCATATGAACTGAAATCTACTACTGGATGTCTCATAAATGAAGAGGTATATTTATGTAACTGATAAGGTCAGTCTTCATTATGTATAGCTGAGTTAGGATTGGAGGCAATAATTTATTTGCAAACTAAGGTCACAAAAAGTTTTGTAATAACTAATTTAAGAAACGTGCTCAATATACACTTGAGGCTGAATGCCTTACTTGTTTCTGTTGCACTGATGATTCATAGAATACTATTGAAGAAGCTACTTTAAAAAATATATATATGATATGATTATAAAATTAAATGGGTTCCAATGCTGTTTTGCACCTCATTGTTCTTCAGAACATTCTGTGTTACACAGAAAAAAGAAAATCAAACCGGTTTGGAACCACAAAGCTGAACTATCCCTTTAAGTTTCTCTGCAACAAGAAAAGGCATATTCACGATCAAAATTAGCATAAGCTCCCAAAAAATATGATGTCTTATTGATACCGAATATATAATAAAGTGAATAAACTAGATCTGTGTAAATGTACTGAATTAAAAGATTTTCCATGCTTTTATTTGCATATGTTTGCTCACTTTTTTAACTTCATTATCTATAGTGGTGGAATAAAATAATTTAAACTACATATTACATTTTTACATACAGTAATACATGTAATACTAACAACTGTAATAGAATGTGAAATGTTATGTGGGCAACAACAGATGACAATGACTTCCTGGACCAAAAAGGGTCTTTGGTGGTGGTGGATGAACATGGCCATTCACACACAGAGTACAATGCACCCTACCCATGTAAACTGTGAGCCCAGTACTGACAATAAATCCAAAGAAACAGTTTTTAATATTAGCCTATCCTTTTTTTCTCTCAAAGGAATACAAAAAAAAATCAGGACAGATCATAAGACAATGTGCTTAGAACTATTTTATATTTAAAATATGTAAATGTATACGTAAAAAGTCACTAGCTGCATTTACATAGACCCTAATAGTCTGACGGTAACCGGACTAGTAACATAGTCAGAATAATTTTTTTTTTAATTCACATGTAACCATGCAAGTCAATCGGAATGAAATGGCCACATCCGATTAAAATTTCATTTGGATTATAAGGGGTGGTTTAAACCTTTTCCTAATCTGATCAAGAGGGCATGTAAACACTTGATCGGATTGAAAACTGAAACTGGAATGTCCTGCGCAGGTGCAATGACATAGAAATGGCGTAATCACGTATAGCACATGCATGGAACGAACTGTTGTTGTTGTTGAATGTGTCATAAATGACTGTCGTGTCATTCTAAAATTTTCCTTCCATTCACCATCTGTGAAGTGGAGCAAGACAACGTCCCACCAGTCCTTGTTTCAGACTCTTATCCACAGACGCCTTGTTTTGAGTGCGGGAAGGGTCATTTTTATTGCTTGATAAATATAAGCAGCACGGCACAATGGTTCATGTACTAGTCTCATAATTAGGACCCGAAATAGATCAATATTAAGTCTGCTCTTTAAAATAAAGAAAATAAGCAATGTAGGAGAATAGTTTGTGCAAACAGAATATTCTCTGTATATTTGTGCACTATGCACATGTGAAAAAAATCAATTCTGATTAGAAGCTTGTGACAAAAACGCACACATCAACCTGATCACTTTATTTCGCATTCATAAACACTACGTTCAGATTGATCAGATCACATTATTTAGCATTCATGTAAAAACTACATTCAGATTCATCAATCAGAATGAATTCATTCCGAGTGACACAAAAGGTGTGCATGTAAACATCTAGAATTTAGACTCCAAGACTTGATGCACAGATCATTTGACACACTGTATCAAGATTGTTTTGTTCTGTCCATTGCTGTTAGCCTGACGTCGTCATACTCAATTCTAGTCAGAATTTGAGTCTGATACTGCTCCGTTGGGCTGTGATTATGGGGCGTGTTTAAACCGAACCAGGAAAGACCTCAATTGGATAGACCTACAACCAATCAGAGCAACGGAGCGACGCATAACGTTAGTTGTCAAATGTCAATAGAACTCAACTGCACTGTGTTGCCAAATCCGCGGGTTGAAGCGACCCCAATTATGTGATATACAGACCCAGGAATGTGAAATTTAGCAGGCAGTCCAGCCAAAATAACACATATTTTACTCCCCAAATGCCATTTTTCCTGGAGAACCCCCCCACCCGGAAAGCTATTGGGCTTGTTTTTAGCTAGTTTTGAGTAGCAATTGGGCGAGTTTTGTTGTAAAAACTTGGCAACCCTGTCTGCATGCAAGCTGGAATAAGTAATGCTAGAAGAAAAAGATGAGTGTAAACGATCTTTGCCGGTGTTGTTAAAAACGAATTTAAGGATACACAGAGTACTTACCAACACGATCATCATTTCTGAGAGAAATTGTGAAGGTGAATGCATATACGAACAAGTTCTCTGTTTAGGATTAGAACAAATTCAACCCAAGCGCCTTTGATGACGTGGATGATTACGTTACTGTTTATCATCTGTCCATCATCGTCTAAAGCCCGCCCTGACAATTTCATTGGTCCGAACAGTTTCTTTTCGGGCATAATTACTTCTCTATGGATCAAGTCCAGACCGAACTGCCCGTGCAAAAAAAATTGTGGGCGGGGCTAAGTTCGTCTGGCATCCAGGCTACATTGCTGTGGTTATAACTGTGAATCGGATTCAATTGCGCATTTAAATATGGTTGTTAATCAATAAACTTTGCAATGAGTAGATAGCAGCATAAAAACAATATTATATAGGCTACAGCATCTATACAAAGATCGCTGCCATTATCACTGAAATTGACAATTATTTCAGTTCAGAGTGATGTACACAAAGCCGCATTCTTGTGAAAACTCCTGTTAATTTATAATCAATTAAACTGTCTATGCTGTGCAATGACTCACTTATTGACATTGTTTATACTTTATATAGTATTATAATCAAAGGAATTGTGAGCGTGCCGAACTCATGCTGAACAAAAACTGTGTTGAGTGTATAATGATTAACTTAAACACATCTGATACATGTGATTGGCTGCAAAAAGACGTTGTAGAAATCTTTGTCGCTCTTCACAAAGCACTTTTTAAAGGATAGTTTTAAAGCAGCCATATTTCAACGGGTACCGGTACTGCAGAACGGCAGGTATCGTTACATTAAAAGACTTCTAAGTGTTCATATGATACTTTTTTTTTTACTACAGTCGTACCAGGCAATAACAGACCAGAATTTGCCAGTTACAGAAAATACTCGCCTTTCATAGCATTCACTCATTTAAAAATCATCACCTTTTATGAAGACTATTGTATATTCTGTTAGGGCTGTGCGATATTGAAGAAAAATGCGATATGCGATATCCTTGTTGAATAATGCAATATTCGATATGCGATACGATGTTGCTTTAAGTGTGTAAAATCTATTTCTTTCCCCAACTGATATCTTTCACTTAAAGCATAACCGACTGTGTTTATATGAATACTCATTAAGACAGCCATTTTGACACAACTGTGTGTGTATTTGACAGTTTGAGTGTGTAACAAGACACGAAAAAAAGAACGGCTTGTGCACACGTTTCGGTGTGTGTGTCAAACAGCAGACAGCACGAGACTGCAAAGAGTTGTTTTTCGCAAGTTATTGCGTTTAATAACTTTTTAATGTCAAGCAAGTCACATAAGTAACAGTCATGTGCTCATTCTATTCTCTGCTATATGCATCAACCTAAAACGTACACTTTTCACAATGTTGAAGTAGCCTATTAAAATCATTCAGATATTGCGTGCCCTTGCGATATGCATATTGCGATATGTACATTTGCGATATTTCGATATATTGCGCAGCCCTAACTTCTGTATTGCGTTACATCCCTCACACCAAAGAAGAAATATGACAACAATGTACTTATGCAATACTATGCGTTTCCATAAGGTATGACTAAGGACCAGTCACATCACAAATCTGGTTTAAAGTGTTGGGTCTCTCTCCGGCCCTCACTGATGTCTTCTTGACCCCATCTAAGGGGCAAACAAATGCTGTGTGCTGCTGTGTTGGGTCACAATGAACATTTAAGAAAAGGTAACCTTTCTTCATATAGGCTGATCCCCTATGCAGATCAAGAATACTGCATGAAAACATTCTTTATAAAATATACATATACAGTACACCTAACCCTGTCATAAAGTAATTGACCTGCAACTTGTGCCAAGTACATGTGCTTTAGTGACTACACTTGGTGCCTGAGGGGTATAAATCCCATTCAATTTTAATTGTTTGTTGATTAAACACGATGCTGTCGATGAGATGAGATAGCATTCTCTTCCCTGCCATTGTATGCAGATGTGTGACAGGGTTTCATCTGCCTAGAAGTCGATCCCATGCCCTCGGCTTATGTGTCTAATCATGGCTGCGAGTATCTCTTTCTTACATCTGTCACTTTGAGTTGAAGAACGACTGGATATCATTAAGCTCTGTGG
>CM042242.1:41671588-41884088 GCA_023566225.1 Romanogobio albipinnatus
CACTGTTGGAGCAATCATTAGAAAATGGAAGAAGCTAAACATGACTGTCAATCTCCCTTGGACTGGGGCTCCATGCAAGATCTTACCTCGTGGGGTCTCAATGATCCTAAAAAAGGTGAGAAATCAGCCCAGAACTACACGGGAGGAGCTGGTCAATGACCTGAAAAGAGCTGGGACCACTGTTTCCAAGGTTACTGTTGGTAATACACTAAGACGTCATGGTTTGAAATCATGCATGGCACAGAAGGCTCCCCTGCTTAAAACAGCACATGTCCAGGCCCGTCTTAAGTTTGCCAATGACCATTTGGATGATCCAGAGGAGTCATGGGAGAAAGTCATGTGGTCAGATGAGACCAAAATAGAACTTTTTGGTCATAATTCCACTAAACGTGTTTGGAGGAAGAAGAATGATGAGTACCATCCCAAGAACACCATCCCTACTGTGAAGCATGGGGGTGGTAGCATCATGCTTTGGGGGTGTTTTTTTTTTTAGATTATGTCTCTCACAGTGGACATGCACCTACGATGACAATTTCAGACCCCTCCATGATTTCTAAGTGGGAGAACTTGCAAAATAGCAGGGCGTTCAAATACTTATTTTCCTCACTGTATGTAATTGTTTTTATATTTATATATAAATTAAATGCTATACATGTGTGTGTATTCAAATATACATAATTATACACAGTACACACATATTAGAAAAACACAAACTTTTATTTTGGATGTGATTAATGGTTTATATATATTTTAAATTAATTGAAATAAAGCTCAGTTTTATAAAACATAAATCTATAAAAAATACAGATAAGCCTGAATCAGAGACTCCCCCTTTGTTGTGTCTAGGACCTAACAGTTTCCAGGAGCATGGGAACAGGATGCTTCTGATCTGGCTTCATGGAATCATGATAGAAGGGAGCAGCCCATCCAAAGGCCTGCATGAGGGGCTGCTTTCTGTTGGGATTACAAAGATTGCTGGTAGGATGTACGCACCAACAATATAATACATAGTATTTGCAACATCTTTTAAACGGTACATTTATTAGAGAGAGCGTTTTACACAGTGCTTTATAAATGTCCGTTACAATAAAAATAGCTGAAAGGAAAGAGCGAAATCTCATAGTATACATTTTTGTCTCATCCCCAGAAAAAATAAGAATGGAGGGAACAAACGCTGATACAAGGAAATGCACAGTTTCATGAAGTTGCTACAGAGAAATAAAAGATGCTATGAACTAAAAAAAAAAAATTGTGCTTCATTTCCTAATTGAGACGCATTGAAATCCAGCACAGTTAAGTTTAGTATAACCTGTGAATTAATGTACAGTACAAACTGATTTGAAACATGTTCCGGGCTTTGTAAAACATTATAAAGTAAACGATGACAATTATACAATCAATTTTAATAAATAAAAGTAACCACATTGCATAATAAATAATGTTTCTTCAATTAAAAGTGTTAATTTGGCAATTTTTGTATATAAACAACTTACCTTCATTTTCACCATATTATGATAAAAAATACATACAATTTTGTACTAAAAATGTATTAACCTAATTTAAAGCCTCTTAAACTGACAAATGATGATGAAAAAAAAAATACTTTGAGTTACAGTATCCAGACTCAAGGCCTGAGCTGTGTGTGTGCGTTAGTCCACAACTTTGATGGAGTGGATGTGAAAGGTGGAGGAGGAGGGGCCTCTAGGCTGGCTGGAGGAGCTCTTGCTGCTGGAGACAGTCTGACTCTGAAGAGCGGAACGAGGGAACTTAGCTGCTGTTGCCTGGCCAACAGTGAGCTGCATGTGGGGGGGAAGGGGGAAATGGAATGAGCACTACTGTGTTGATGTTCTGATATCATCATGTGTACTTAGACATTTGTAGGGAGGTTCCTTTATACCTGAGTGACAGGGTGGTGTCTTTCTACTACAACTGAACTCATGGGAGGAGCCACCCCCATGACATGCAGGGCCGTAGGGGCGCGGCCCGTCCGGTGATGCTCTGCCCGTCCTGTCAAACGAGCGGTTACCGTCTTAGAGGCTTTCTGCTTGCCAGCTGTTACTATCCGTGCGTTCACCTAAAGAAGAGAACAGTTTAGAAACAAGCAATAGCAAGTCGTTTTCAGAACATTCACACAATGTGAATGTATAAATGTATAATGTTTTCACAGACAGCCTGGAAACAGGTTCTGCAGGCTGATATAAAATATTCATATTCTGTATATGCTGGCAGTGACAGTACCTGTCTGAAGGAGCTTGAACTGCCCCCTGGTGGAACGGTGGAGTTTACCACTGTGGTTGAGAGAAGAGTTTCTGCTCTTGGGCCTGTGATTGAGCTAGGCTGAGAGAGAAACTGTTCCTGAAAAGAGATCAATAAATAATAATAATAATTTAATAAAGATTAAGTCCATTGTCATGTCTTTTTTTTTTTAAACCCTCAATTTTGGCCCCTAAAGTCAGCATGAAGCCAACGTTGCAATAGTCTTTTCTTCCCTATTGCTACGTATCAAAGTAAACGGTTTCTTGAACAAGAAAAAAAAAATTGAGGTTGTGATTACGTGATTACTGTGATCTCATGTGAATGACAGATTGTCACGCCCTCGCACCAATAAACACTTCATCAGAGAAGAGATTAAAGATTATGAGGGTGCATACATGTTGAAAATAATGATGTACATAGATAAAACATTTATAATAAATACTGCAATGTTCTATTTTTGTTAATTTTGATTTCATGGTGACTTTAAATTTATACATAAATATCAGCAGCAATATTGGCCATGCAAAGATTCACTTTTATAGGCTGACATTAGTCTGAATATACAGCAAATGTCATAACACTGAAAAGAAAACAATACTGTCTTGGACTGATGATCCATCAAGCTTGATGTTGAAATGAAGAGCATCTCAAAACATGACTTGTTTTTCCATGTCAGCGTTTAGAATCTTGTCCACCAAATTAAATAAGCTTTTGTTGCATGTGCACAAGTGTTTGTTATATGTCTTACCGCCTCTATGTCCTCTGTATTGCTGTGGGAGGGGCCCAGCTGTATTGGACTCTCCATGACAATTGGACTGAGCCGTGCAGACGAGACAGTACGTGGAGGGTGATTAGCCATTGAGCTGGTGCTTGGCTCGTCCCCTGAAGGTGGAGCATCTATATATACACACACAAATGAAGGCTGGACTGATTATACTGCTCTAGGTTTGATCTGAGACAATTACAGCCCTACATTAATTTAAATTATTCTTTCAGATTCAATTTCATTCTTTTAATATCAAAATTCTGTCTCATTTTCTCTCAGACTCACTGCCTCAAAATGAATAACGGTGTGGTCACAGTGAAGTTTCATAGCAGAAAACATGATTTTTTTTGTTTGTTGGTTTTTTTTGCAATCAACTTCTAAAACACTACCCTTCTGTCCACCCCAAACTCATACCTTTGGTTCAGCCAAAACCTACGAATGGCTGGCTTATAGTTGTCTGTACACCCTAATTTATGACAAAGTATTTTAACAATAATAAAAAAAAAGATACACATCTTTTAATGTAAACTGTTGTCTACCCTTTCTGCATATTTCATTCAATAATATATGAGCTGCATGTGGGACAACTGAAGGGAAACAGGTTGATTATGAAGCAGGAATATTCAACTTTTGATTATTTAGCCAGAGGCTAGAAAACCGTTACTGAAATCAATCCGACTTAGTTGTCATATAACATTATATGCCTAGTGTATTCAATTATTTAGAAATTACTTTTAGGTATTTATTACATTCAAAACTCTTTTTTTGTATAGTGGAATATCGATCATAACTTGCACTTTAATTATGTAACAATCAATCATCTTAAACTGCTACATCATGCCTTTACTTTAATTGAGCTGAATCTCTCTATTATCTTACCACGGTCCAGTCTACCCGCTTCCCCAGTGTTAAACATACTAAGGGCCTCGATGTTGAGTGCACAGACCCCACGCATGAAAGCCTTCTTCATAGAGTCCTCATAGCGCTCTCGCTCCATATGCAGCCTGTGGATCACAGCTTGAGCTTTCTGGAGCTCCTCTACATGCTGACATACACAATATTAAACGTTCATATTATGTCCACATCCAGTAACTTATTAAACATAAAAAAAGCACTTTCACAAAAATTTCGGTATGGTTTTGTTTCACTCACTTGTGCCATCTTGGCCTCATAGTCTGTAGAGAGTTGCATGCAGATGTCCTCTGCTCTGGCACAACATGCTTTCTCCACACGCTCCCGCCACCTGTTCTGGATGAGCGAGTGCCAGCCTGCCCACACCTTTCTCTTGAGCTGCAAATGATAGTGCTGCTCGGCCAGTCTGCCCCCCTGAGCCTGGAATACAGAGAAATACATTGGATAAGATTCATATGGTTTGTTTTTGAACCAAGTCTTCCGTTCACTAAGGCTGTATTCATTTGATCAAAAATACAGTAAAAACAGTAATGTTGTGATTGTTAAATATTATTACAATTTAAAATTTATATTTATAAATTGTAATTTATTCCCGTGATGGCAAAGCTGAATTTTCAGCATCAGTCTTCAGTGTCACATGATCGTTCAGAAATAATTATAATATACTGATTTGGCGCTCAAGAAACATTTCTTATTATTATCAAATGCATTGTGTTGCTTAATATTTGAAAAACTACTTTTTCCTGGGCAATTAAAAAGATAAATAAATAAATGGACAAAAAATAAGGGTATTTCTACAATTTATCTGAAAACTGTGTGATGCTACACTCATGCCGAAAGTCACCACTGTTGTATTGGCCTCAGCACATCTTTAAAGGGATAGTTCACCCAAAAGTAAAGAATTCTGTCATCATTTACTCACTCATGTTGTTTTAGACCCATAAGACCTACACCTAATCATATCTCTTCACAAGACTTGGATTGATCCACTCGATTCATACGGATTCATTTTACGATGCATATATAACCTTATTGGATCTTGTAATTTTTGGTTACCTGGACTTTCAATCGAGGGACATTAAAATGATCTTAATATGCATTTTGAAGATGAACATATTAAGGGTGAGTCAATGCTGACAGAATTTTCATTTTGGGGTGAACTGTCCCTTTAAATGCAGAAATTCTGCAATTTCTCCAAGAAGAGAAAATGAATACAAAACAAGCCTTTCTGAACTATCAATCTGACATGAGTAAACAGCATTGTCTGAAAAACATCTGCCCTGTGTGTGTGCTGTCAGTCAGAGCTGCCCCGGCCGTCTCACCTCCTCTCTGGCAGCACACTGCTTCAGTCTCCACTGGGTGAAACTCCTCATCAGCTCCAGCTTCTCCCTCTGCCTGTCAACCGCCCTGCTCAGATTCACTATCACCTGCAGAAGGCAAAGGCCAAGGTGGAGATGACAGACTGGAAAACAGAGACTTACAACCTGTTAAATATTGTGATTCAGAGCCACGTGCATGTTTGTCTTTTGAATTACAAATTGTGTGTTGCTGTTGCACATCATATTTTCAGATATTTAACACCGTTACCTCAAAGCACTATATTCAAGACCAATATCTCTATATGTTTATTAGTTTAACACTACAGGACCAGCCGATTAATTTCAGTTAATAACATCTCTGACTTAAAGCCTGTTCGCACCAAGAACGACAACTATATTAGCATTCACAATAGCGGACAATCTTGTTTATTCTAAGCTTGCACTGCATTTTTGTCGTCTTTCACTTGAAATGCTCAAGCTCTTTAAAGCAGGATGGATTCTGATTGGCTGTCAAGGTTATCGTTCATCAGCTGGAACAAATTATTCAGAGTGCGATTTCAATGATATAGTTTCTCTGTGCTGTGGATTTTGTTTTTATTTTATATGCGGAGCAATTTTTTAGAACTATACGTTTATTGTTATCATCCTTGGTGTGAAAGGGCCTTTAGTCTCAATATCTGTGCACACCTCATCTTTCCTCTGGTTAGAGATCTGGTAGGTGTTGACCAGGTCTTTGAGACTGTCCATCTCAGCATTTACAGCAGTCATATGTGCGGCATGTTTCTCTCTCTCCTTCTTAAGCTCCAGCCTGTGCTGCTCCACAAAAGCCAGTTTCCACTTCCTCAGCTCCATCATCACATTACTCTGCACACAGACCAAGAAACAGTTCCTATAAATGTATTACGGTACGCAGCAAAATGGAACAAAAAATACAACTGCAAAACAAACCTTAAGGTTTGTGCTCCAGGTGTCCAAAATATTCTCCATCCTATTCAGATTCTCCTCTGAGATGAACATCTCTGTCATGACAGTGATCAGAGCATCAGGGCTGCTTTGTCCTGATCTGTCTGACCCCGTCTGTGTCCTCACTGATCTTTCCTCAGGGGACACAGACCTGGCTGCCATGCACTCACCTGAAATAAAAGCAATATTATATTTATTTATATTTTATCATATAGTTCCAACTTTAAGGGTACTTTCCTGATAAGCGTTACGGACGCACTGCAAGAACATTTGCAGTACATTCGCAGAAGATAGATGAAAGTGCCATTATGTTGACGATTAGAAAACAAAACCAAAGGTTCAAAAAAACAATTTGCTGCGTCTGCATTACCAGCGGGGAAAAGGCAAGGTGGAGAAATCTAACACAGGTTCAGACCAGGCAATCAAACCAAGTGTGAGAGCAATTCTGATTGAATGAGACGCATTTGAAAGAAAGAGGACAGAGATTTCTCTTTAAAATGTGACCTTGGATCACAAAACCAGTCATAAGAGTACATTTTTTTTTTATTTAGATTTATACATCAAATATATATAGAACAATTAAGCTTTCCATTGATGTATGGTTTGTTAGGATAGGATAATATTTGGCCGATATATAACCATGTGAAAATCTGGAAAAAATCCTAATATTGAGAAAATCGCCTTTAAAGTTGTCCAAATGAAGTCCTTAGCAATGCATATTACTAATAATAATGTTTGATTTATTTATGTTAGGAACATGATCTTTACTTAATATCCTAATGATGTTTGGCATAAAAGAAAAATCGATAATTTTGACCCATACAATGTATTGTTGGCTATTGCCACAAATATAGCCGTGAGACTTATGACTGGTTTTGTGGTCCAGAGTCACAAAAGGCTTCATGATGTTACCCTCAGATGTGCGACTTGGTGGTCTGGATTCTTCTAATGGAGGAGATGGCATAGCCCCGTTGTTTGAGTGCCCTTCGTTATCTAAAATAAAACAAAGGAAATAACACTTTTCACAAGTGGTTCTCAAACTTTTTGACTCCAAGGTCCATTATGCCAATTAATTTACATGACACTTTTTTTTTTAAACTTATAAAGAGCTATTTCTACCCAATACAATATTTTAGGAGCACTATTTACATTTGATATATAAATTATATTTGTTATAAAAATCAATAATTGTACTAATTTCCACAACTTTTTCCATTTCTAGAAATCACACTTTTAAAATTCTCACATTAAATACATCCTGGTTTTAAAATAAAAATGGCAGTTATTAATGAAGCAAATTAAAATTAGATATATGATTTTTAGCTGTCTAGCTTTTTAAACATTGTTTTGCCTTATTTTAAATCATTTTAAGCTTTCTTCCTTTGGAAGTGTGCTGAGATCTTCAAGTGCAGGGGTGTCCAATCCTGCACTGGAGGGCCGCTGTTCTGAAGAGTTTAGCTCCAACCCCAATTAAACACCTGAACAACCAATCAAGGTCTTATTAGGCGTGTGATCCCCATCCCCCCACCCCCCTCCTCCTCCCCCCTCCCAAAAATGAGTTACTCTCAACATAAGTGTCTGCAATTTTGGAATTATCTAGCATTATCTCCTAACTACAGGTCCTTCTCAAAAAATTAGCATATTGTGATAAAGTTCATTATTTTCCATAATGTAATGATAAAAATTAAACTTTCATATATTTTAGATTCATTGCACACCAACTGAAATATTTCAGGTCTTTTATTGTTTTAATACTGATGATTTTGGCATACAGCTCATGAAAACCCAAAATTCCTATCTCAAAAAATTAGCATATCATGAAAAGGTTCCGTAAACAAGCTATTAACCTAATCATCTGAATCAACTAATTACACCTGCAAAAGATTCCTGAGGCTTTTAAAAACTCCCAGCCTGGTTCATTACTCAAAACCGCAATCATGGGTAAGACTGCCGACCTGACTGCTGTCCAGAAGGCCATCATTGACACCCTCAAGCAAGAGGGTAAGACACAGAAAGAAATTTCTGAACGAATAGGCTGTTCCCAGAGTGCTGTATCAAGGCACCTCAGTGGGAAGTCTGTGGGAAGGAAAAAGTGTGGCAAAAAACACTGCACAACGAGAAGAGGTGACCGGACCCTGAGGAAGATTGTGGAGATGGACCGATTCCAGACCTTGGGGGACCTGCGGCAGCAGTGGACTGAGTCTGGAGTAGAAACATCCAGAGCCACCGTGCACAGGCGTGTGAAGGAAATGGGCTACAGGTGCCGCATTCCCCAGGTCAAGCCACTTTTGACCCAGAAACAGCGGCAGAAGCGCCTGACCTGGGCTACAGAGAAGCAGCAGTGGACTGTTGCTCAGCGGTCCAAAGTACTTTTTCCGGATAAAAGCAAATTTTGCATGTCATTCGGAAATCAAGGTTTCAGAGTCTGGAGGAAGACTGGGGAGAAGGAAATGCCAAAATGCCTGCAGTCCAGTGTCAAGTACCCACAGTCAGTGATGGTCTGGGGTGCCATGTCAGCTGCTGGTGTTGGTCCACTGTGTTTTATCAAGGGCAGGGTCAATGCAGCTAGCTATCAGGAGATTTTGGAGCACTTCATGCTTCCATCTGCTGAAAAGCTTTATGGAGATGAAGATTTCATTTTTCAGCACGACCTGGCACCTGCTCACAGTGCCAAAACCACTGGTAAATGGTTTACTGACCATGGTATTACTGTGCTCAATTGGCCTGCCAACTCTCCTGACCTGAACCCCATAGAGAATCTGTGGGATATTGTGAAGATAACGTTGAGAGACGCAAAAGCCAACACTCTGGATGAGCTTAAGGCTGCTATCGAAGCATCCTGGGCCTCCATAACACCTCAGCAGTGCCACAGGCTGATTGCCTCCATGCCACGCCGCATTGAAGCAGTCATTTCTGCAAAAGGATTCCCGACCAAGTATTGAGTGCATAACTGAACATGATTATTTGAAGGTTGACTTTTTTTGTATTAAAAACACTTTTCTTTTATTGGTCGGATGAAATATGTTGATTTTTTGAGACAGGAATTTGGGGTTTTCATGAGCTGTATGCCAAAATCATCAGTATTAAAACAATAAAAGACCTGAAATATTTCAGTTGGTGTGCAAGGAATCTAAAATATATGAAAGTTTAATTTTTATCATTCCATTAGGTAAAATAATGAACTTTATCACAATATGCTAATTTTTTGAGAAGGACCTGTATGTGTTGCATGTTAGAAAGGAGTCTACCTGCAGGGGATTGAGCTGGTTTGTCTCTTTTAGTACTATGCTGTGAACTGGAGAGTTGAGTTGTGCTCAACAGCTGTGATGGGAGACTCGGTTCATATTTAGGAGTCACAACAGCATACCGAAGAAGTTCTTCGTATTCATCCTGAAAATTCGAAAGAGAAGAAACCACACCAAAGTGTCCTTTAAACAGTCAAAAATGACAGAAGATCAGTCAATTGTCTTGTGATTTTTGTAATGGTGGATATAATAACTCACCTGAAGCACAGAGGAAACTGAGCTGCCTCTGTCTGAATCTCTCGGTAATTCTGGACTATTGCGCTCCCCTTCATCCGATGACATCTGAAATACAGAATGAATGAGGACTTGTAACATATAACAATGTTTGTTCAAATAGACCAAAATAGCTGAATCATCTTAAAGAGACAAATCCTGATTACTTTATAGCCATTTCCAATCTACTTCAAAACGGTTTGATCTTACCTGTCAAACTCTACCAAGTTATCTTTTTTTTTAACTATTAAAATCTATCAACTAATAATTTATGTTTTCCATAAAAAAACAATAATAATAATAATGATGATGATGATGTATTTATATAACGTTAACTAACGAACCTTGCAACGTTTTTGTTTATTTCAGCAGCAGTGATTTATCGACTAGGTAAGGAAACAGTTAACTTAGCAACGTTTGCTAATGTTTATTATAATGTTCGTATATTATATTATACAGTCAAAAACGCAGTTAGATATAAACAACCAGTCCCTGCGCTGAAGCAAAAGTGGTAACCTAAGTTCCTGCTAAAGCTTCATAACACTGTTAGCTTCTTACTGAGTCCCTAGGCTAAATCTACAAAGCATGATGTCGTGTGCGGTAAAGACACAAAACTGTACGACCATTACCTTCTTAGCTAGAGTTTTAAAGGTATTTGTTCCTCTGCTAACACAACGAATGCTTTCAATCTGCAAGTGCCCACTCTACTGTTAAAAGCACCGTTTCAAACTGCTAGCCGCCAGAGTAAAAGTCTATTTGATTGGTTGAAAATTTGGCACGTCTATCTTGGCTATTGTGATTGGGTAGAATGTTTCCGTGGTAACAGATACGCGGAAGCGTCGGTTGTATTCACTGTTGTATCATTCTGTTGTTGTTGATGTACCCCATCGTCACAACGGAAAAACATTGCCCAATGCAGTCAGTTTCTTTTTTTTCTGTTGAGAGGAAAAATGCATTAAAAAAACAATCACTTATTTAATTAGTAACCTTGTTTCATTACATTTCAACTACATTATTTTGTTTTAATCCATTAACTTTCTGAATATCTTCAAATAGGCTATATTTTGAATCCCAGTGTTTCAATGTGATCTCAGACTTTTGGACCCATCTAATTTAGTGATCAACTTAAAAATAAATAGAAAAAAGGAAACCAGGAAAGAAAGAAAAATTCTAAGCAGGAAATAAGGCCAAACGGATAGCTTGTGTACACTGAATGAAGCATCAAGAATCATGAAGCACATGAATTGAGTGAATGAATCAGACACTGCACTGCACTGTTTCCTCCTGAATAAACCCTGCAGGTATTTTGTGTTGGAGTGCTTCATAATTTGCCCATCAGAAGAGGCTTCTGAGTGGATACTTACTCGGATGACTACGATAACTTCAAGGCTTTTTTTATTTCAAAAGGTTGGCTACATTTGTACATGTAGTACACTACATTACACAAAAACACAATATAGGCCTAGATATGTACCCTAATTACTGCTGATCTGAGGCCCTTAAAGAATAAAAATCCTCTCAGTTCTGACATATTTGCATTAAGAATTAAAATGAACTATGAATATAATTTACAAAAGTGGTTGGCCTTTGTTTATTGAATGTATAGAGCATTGGCACCGACCCCAGTGAATTAGTCTACACTACAGCATTGGAATAACAGAGACACAGGCTATTTAAAGTTTGGCTTTCTATTGCAGCACCTTGATAAAATGCTCAGCATGATTTCAAATACAGCTTTTGAATCTCGGTCTGAAAAGCACGACCATGTTTGCATTTGCCCTCACTTGAAAGTCAGCCCACATTCTTTGCCCACAACTTGGTTCAATTTGTTCCAGGACAATAGTCTTGAGCGATTAAATGAACTTTCTCCCCTGTGGTGTTTCTGTAGAGGTATTTTCAGGCTTCAGGATGCAGAAACTGTATAGGCAAAGGACAGAAGGCATAAATATAGTTGAGTTAGGAGGTTAATCGAGTAGCAAAAAACTTTTCCTGTTAGCAGTTTCAAAGATTGGTTCTCAAGATTGTGTAATTGTGTTGTAAGAAGTATTATTTTCTGTAAGTCTATATCTTTCTAGGTAGAGTTTGCTCTTAGATGTACAGATTCTTTTCCCTGCATGAATGAGCATAAAATGAATCAAGCGTAGCTGAAATTAATATGAGCCATGTCATGAGCTCAGTTCACTGTTTTTGACACACTTTCCTTTAGATACTATAAAATAAAAGGAATTATTGCATTTGACGTTGAAAAAAAAAAGGCAAACGCCTTAATATTTTTCAATATATATTTTTTATGACAATTTAAGTGAATTATCTAATTGGGACGCGTATACACACGTGTTTCCATGAGACTGATTGTTATACTGTACAAACTATATATTCTATCCCCTGAACAACAGAAACTTTTCTGCATTTTTACATTTTTTTAAAAACACCATGTACGATTTATAAATGTGTTTCCTCATGAGGACCCAACATTTATTATACAGTATACAGTATATTGAGCTTATCAAAGAAAACACATAAATTATAATTCACTTTGAACAGTTTGGATATTTGCAGAGGTGGACAGTAACTAAATACATTTACTTGAGTACTGTACTTAAGTACACTTTTTGAGTATCTGGTCTTTACTTGAGTATTATTTTTTCTGGAAACATATTACTTTTACTCCACTACATTTCTATCAAGGTCCTCAAAGAGGAAAGTCGTTTCTGTAGCAGCTTTGAAAGTCAGTGGATGATTATTTTCTTCTTTAAAATGTTTTTATTTTTTTACAGACAGCCTATCAGTAATTACTCTTGTAGGGTCATGTGAAGAGAAAAATGGAAGAAGACGGTTCCTCGGTACATGTGTGCACCCATGGCCATATTTAGAAAGTGTGTTTCAGTTTTCTCAACAGATTAAAGATTAGTTTAGTTGGCATACACTTTACACTTGAAAATGTAAATGTCAGGGAGAAAGAGAAGAGTAAACAGTTGGGAGAATATCGGATGTGTGTCAGAGTATATAGGGTCCATGCATTCAGCCTTAAAGTGACAGCAGCTTTGTGAAGAGCTTTGTAACTTTTTTTTCAACAAGTATTGAAATGAGTTTAAGGCAGTCGTATGCTAGCATGTTGGATGGAGCATCACTGACTGGCTTAAACCACCATGGTGGCAGAGTGCATTTATACAACAATGCAACAATAATAAAATAATGCATTGACATAAAAAAGGAAATGTAGCCTACTTTTGATACTTAAACTTCAGTGATTTAGCATTAGGCTTTGTATCAGTAGAAACCCGGTAGTATATTCAAATTATGGTACTTTCCCACCTCATATCCCCCTCCCAGCGGGCACCTTGATGTCAATTTGACGTCAAATATGAGTCAAGACTTGACCAATATACTGTACACACCATTTTAAATTCAGTTTGGACAGCAGTTTCTTCCAGTGTTAATTAGGTGAAAATCGGAAGTTAATCCCACACTAAAATTGATTTTATGGATATGTTGGCCAAAATTTTTGACGTTCAATTTACATCAAATCAATGTCATGTTTTAGACATCAAATTGATGTCATATTGACATCACATTGATATCAATATTTAGTAATTATTTTTCTTTAAGTTTAAGTATTTTTTCTTAACGGAGGCCTCGAAACACGTCCATTTGGCATTTCCTTTCGAACTGTGTTGGATTTGTAACATATTTCACATGAATCAATGTTTTAAAATCGTTGTGTTTGCAAAAACAACAATAAAAAAATCTTAAATGATAAAAGTGCCACAATTGTCCCACTATCATGTGGAGGAGTGGCATTTTGCATTAAAATGTAATGTGTTAATTATAAATGCTTATGTTTGTAAATGCTGCGTGACTTTGACGTGTTTTAATGGGCGTGCGCGTTGAACATTCAACTCGATTTCAAACACTGGAGCGCGCAGAGTTGCCATGGAAACGGCGCAGCAAGCAACAGCTGACAACCAACCGACAAGCCGCAAAGCTCCCTCTGTCGCTGTTGTTTTTTACTGCTTTCAGGTGAGTTTAGTCTGTAAAATTACACAAATAATACACACAACTGTTCCTGACCCCTTTCTTACGTGTAATTGACGCTTCTGTTGAATATTTACTTTATAGAAATGTGTCTTCGAAGTTCATTAGCATCTCAACCGCCTCAGAACAGGTAAGTTAACGTTAACGTAAGCTCTTGTTTATAAAAGTTTGGATTTTTAATCAAATATTTATGGTAGATGACAGGTTTTGATAGTTTTTGTAAAGGTTTTGCTGCCAATTGAATGGGTCATTAGAAGTTGGCTAATTAATTTACAGTAACGTTAAATGTTAATCGATGACATCACTTAACTTACACAGAAAAAAATGCGATCGCGAAAATTGTCTGAAACTGGTTAAAATATTGATAAAAATGTTCTGTGATTTCAGGAAGGACAAAATAACCCCTCTACAACAGAGGGGAAGCTCTCAAGATCCCAACATGTCTGAAGGAAGCTGCTGACAGAGAAGTAGGAAACACAGGTGAACTGAAGAAGTTAATTAATCTCATATCCATTTTAACAATATTTTTCACCTATCACATACATCTATCTTCTCTTTATTTTCTCATATTAAATGTTTTATTTATTTAATTCATTTTAGAAGGCTTTGACATCCAAATATAACTGATGCTGTATGAACAATATTAAATGAATAAGTAACTAAAAACATAAATTCTGATACCCTAAGAATAACAGAAATATGTTCTGTATTAAACTTTCTCTTTTCTGAGAAAGATCTTTTTTTTACCTTTCTTTCTCACATTTCACCTCTGCTGTAGCTTCTATCCTTTTAATACACCTGGCATTGTATACTAAATATTGTTTGCTCTGTGATAAATTGTTTATGTTGATGCTTTCCAGGTTGAAGCCCTGCACCGTTAGCCTGGATGCCAGACGAATTTAGCCCCGCCCACAACAATTTTTGCACGGGCAGTTCGGTCTGGACTTGATCCATAGAGAAGTAATTATGCCCGAACAGAAACTGTTCGGACCAATGAAATTGTCAGGGCGGGCTTTAGACGATGATGGACAGATGATCAACAGTAACGTAATCATCCACGTCATCAAAGGCGCTTGGGTTGAATTTGTTCTAATCCTAAACGGAGAACTTGTTCGTATATTCACCTTCACTATTTCTCTCAGAAATGATGATGGTGTTGGTCAGTACTCTGTGTATCCTTACATTCTTTTTTTACAACACCGGCAAAGATCGTTTACACTCATCTTTTTCTTCTAACGTGACTTATTCTAGCTTGCGTGCAGACAGGGTTGCCAAGTTTTTACAGCAAAACTCGCCCAATTGCTACTCAAAACTAGCTAAAAACAAGCCCAATAGCTTTCCGGGTGGGGGGGGTTCTTCGGGAAAAATGTTTTTTGGTGGGTAAAATATGTGTTATTTTGGCTGGACTGCCTGCTAAATTTCGCATTCCTGGGTCTGTATGTCACATAATTGGGGTCACTTCAACCCGCGGACTAGGGATGTTAACCGATGACCGTTTGACCGATGGTTGACCGTATCAACGTTAACCGATCAAAGTTGTCGGTTGTCGGTTAAAAAAAAAAAAAGTGATCTCTAAATTAGGCTATTTATAGAGAATGGGAACGTGACGTCACCAACGCAATGCATTAGCGGACTTTAGGACACAGACACTACATTAGAGAATGAGTAATAGTGGAGGTAGACTTTAAAACTTGTATTATACAGTTAAAAACACATTAGAATGGTGAACGCTTGCTGTGTTATGAACTGTCATAGCCTCTCTTACAACCTGCGTGGAAAACATATCTCAAATCATGCGCAATATTTCAGTTTACCAGCTTGGAAATAACAAAAGTAAGTGAAAGTAATGCTGCCTTCACGTGCTATCGGAAATTTGACAATTCCCACTTCTAAAGTCGTGATTATGAAGTATGAACTCATCTCGTTCATATTTCGAGGGGTGGAGCGCGTTCACGTGCAATTTTTACCTAGGAAACTCCTATTTACAATAATTCAGAGAGCACGTGAAGGCAGCATAACACTCGGAAATAAACAACTTAGCCAAAATGTGTCTTTATAATTTGTATTTATTATTTATAACCGATATTACAGATGAATATTTTCTGAACCGCTTGAATGTGCTCACACCATAATGCATGAAACGCGTCAGCAAATGCTTCATTGTTCAGCTTCAGATGTAAGTTGCAACTTGTGTGATACAGTGCTTAAATACAGTACTTAGCACATCATCTAAATATATTACATCTACATTTCAGTGGTAACACATAAGGTGTTGATCATCATCTTTCTTTATTATTGTTAGCACTATCTCGAACTAAAGCGGCGTCTCTTCGGAGCTGTCATTATCTTAAATGAGTCGCGGCAATGTTTCAAATGAGCTTCTAACGCTAGACAATAGCCTTTATTTTCAACGCGATCACCTTGTGCCCAAACCATTTCGAAACTAAGGAGCCATTTGTCCTCCGATTACAAACAAGCTCCTCAGCGCCGCGTTTGCGGGACTCATGTTTCGCGCTGTAGGGGATTTTAAAAAATTGACGTGAGTGGAAGGCAGGCGGCGGCGCCTGGACAGTGTGTGTGTGCGTGTGTGTGTGTGTGTGAGAGAGCGGGAGGCAGAGATGCGACAGAGTTGCGAAATTGCAGGCGCGGCTCGCGAGTTGCGGCTGTTATTTCAAATAGCGCAGCATATTTTTTTTACTAATCGGTTAACCGGTTTCAACCGGCTAATGAGGCTCGGTGGTCGGTCAAGAAAATGTTTAGTTTTCGCCATCCCTACCGCGGACTTGGCAACACAGTGCAGTTGAGTTCTGTTGACATTTGACAACTAACGTTATGCGTCGCTCCGTTGCTCTGATTGGTTGTAGGTCTATCCAATTGAGGTCTTTCCTGGTTCGGTTGAAACACGCCCCATAATCGTAGCCCAACGGAGCAGTATCAGACTCAAATTCTGACTAGAATTGAGTATGACGACGTCAGGCTACTGCACCGTAGCAGAGTTGGAGTGGATCTCCTATTGGACATCTCTTAAGGCGCTATGAACCATGTGACTAGTAAGTGAAACCTCAAACATACACGTTCAAAAGTTTGGTGTTGGTGTTGTATATCTTTTAAAAAAGTCTCTAATGCCCACCAAGACTGCATTTATTTGATTAAAAGTACAGTAAAGACAATAACATTGTGAAAGAATATTAAAACAGCTGTTTTCTAATTTGAATATATTTTAAAGTGTAATTTATTCCTGTGATCAAAGCTGTATTTTCAGCATCATTACTCCAGTTGTCAGTGTCACATGATCCTTCAGAAATCATACGAATGATTTGCTGCTCAGTTATTATTAATAATGGAAACAGATGTGCTGCTTAATATTGATTTTTTTATTCAACAACATTTATTCAAAATAGAAATCTGATACTACATTAGTCCACTAAGACCTTTGTTCATCTTCGGAACACAAATTAAGATCTTTTTTTTTAAATCCGATGGCTCAGAAAGGCCTCCATTCACGAAGCACAATGACGCATGGACGAGAATATGACGTAGAGCCGTCGTTCGGGCATCCAGGAAATGCACGCTTTAGCACCATTTGAGCACTAAGCCAAGACCTAAAGCACAATCAATGTAGAATTCAGCAGCTTAGATATGGCGCGTCTTCCTCTGTTTGTAAACAAAGCTCCTCGCTTTCGGCTCTACGTCATATTCTCGCGCATGCGTCGTGGTGCTTCACGAGTTCACGTCAGAGGCCCAGACGGAACACAAGAACTTTTGAATAAAGTCGTTATTTTGATTTTTCTTTTGCGCACAAAAACTATTCTCGTCGCTTCATTAAATTATTGTAGAACCACTGCAGTGAGAATGACTTTTTAACGTCTTAAGTACCTTTTATGGGTCTTGAGAGAGGAAAAATCATTGCTGCCAATGGAGGCCTTTCTCAGCCATCGGATTTCAACTAAAATATTTTAATGTGTCTGAAGATGAACCAAGGTCTAACGGGTGTCGAACAACATGAGGGTAAGTAATTAATGACAGAATTTACATTTTTGGGTGAACTAACCATTTAATTGAATCCTTATTGGTGCAACTCACCCTATAGTGTGTTTCACGTTAAGTGTTTTAAAAAACGTCCTGCTGTTTTTAGTGACTGAAATAGTGCAGCAGGTGCTACAGTAGCCTACTGTAGTTAACTAGTCATGTATTATTAGAATGGCAGCACAACACAGAAAGTATAACACTAGCTTTAGAGAGTTTAAATTACTTTGTGAATAAATGATGAACAAGTGATGGTTGCTGAAAATAGTATTTATGCTTTAAATGCTGTGAAACACGTAATACAATATTTGTTCCATCTTCATTCAGGTGCTGTACAGCAGTCAAGCCCAGCATCTTCAGAGGCTGATATAAACAAAATCATATGGAGAACTATATCTGCTCCTGACAGATATGGGGGAATTGGCAGCGATTGATCTGTATTCAGATTTGGTGTACATTTATCTACATCAATCATCTTTTCCATGCTATTTTAATTTGCTTTACATTGTCTCTTGATACAAAATCCTGTATTGTATGTACCAAAATGCATTAGTATTTTTTACATATAAGCCTGATTAATAAATTGTTCTTGCATTATTACTTTTGGGTCATTATTTTGGTGGTCAAGAAGACATCAATGTGTGGATGTCAAATTGACATCAAGTTTTTGACATCAATTTGATTTGCATTTTTGACCTGTTTTTTGACGTCAATGTTTGATGTCAATTTGACGTCGTTTTGACATCAATTGCCCGCTGGGCTGAGATGAGGGAATTGTGCATTTTATTTCTGGAAGAAAATCCTCCGATGACGCAAATATCGTAATTTTGCGTCATTGGAGGATTTTTTGGCCAGAGACTAATGACTACAGCCACTAGATGGAGCTGTTCCGCATGTTATCAACCCGCCCATAGGGGTACGTGCGATCTCACGCACAGAACCACCGCACGGACATTCATAACAGGGCGATGCAAAGCAGAGCAAAGTGAGTGTTTCCACTTTTCAATGAATTCCTGTGATAGTTCAGCTTCCATATGCGATCAGAAAACGTGCCACACTGGTGCCAACTACCTCAGCTCTGCTCAGCTCTTCGTGAGGAATGAAATCTGACACTGCTGTCTGTGCCGTGACTTTCCTTCGGCTCACTCACACTTTATTGAAAAGACATGTTTAGTTTTTAGTTGTAGTGTTTATTCTCTAACTGAACGAAATTATTGTATTACTATGAAGATAAAAACAGCGTGGCCTCATAGGGCAAGCGAAGATTCTGGGAGTGGTTGTCTTTCATCCACATGAGACAAAAATAAATGTTCTGTCTTTTCTCAGTCTAGAAGGCACCAAATTCAAAAATAATTTCACATTTCTACTACATAAATTACCCAGTTTAAATACAAAGCGTAATGCTAAATCACTGAAGTAACCCTTTAAGTACTTTTAAAAACAAATTATAAGTATATACTTATGTATTTTTACTCAAGTAAAAATCTGTTTTTAGAAGTTTCACTTGTAACAGAGTAATATTTGATCAGTAGTACTTTTACTTTTACTCAAGTAATAGAGTTTAATAGAGCACTTTGTCCACCTCTGGATATTTGAAACACGTGATCAGAAATGCAGAGTGCGCCCCCATTATTATGCAGGGAATCCTTCATAGGCAGCAACCGCTGTCATAAAGCCGCTCTCCTCTGAAGCACTGCAGCAACGGAACATGTCAAATGCTTTTGAGGCATTGCAAGACAGGCAGGTTGTGAATTATAGGATTTATGTCAAAGATTCTATTTCAAATTTACGGACGATTTCTTGTATGAAGCAGTAACGGATTATTCAGTATCATTTGTATTCATTAGCTATACGATGAAGCATCTGGTGTAGATGACGCATTGTTGCAAGCTGATCTATTTTAAGTTTTAGCTAAGATGGTTATACTTCAATTTGTAAGATAGAAAGGCCAATATAATGACTACTGCATGCCGTTATTATGACACAACCCAGCTTAGTTTTTATTATTGCCATAATGAGTCTTTTATGGTCAAGCTCCATTCTTAATAAGTGAGACAAAGTGGAAATGTCTGAAACCTTTTATTGAAAAAGATATATGAAAACTGCATTATCTGAATAGATTTTACTATTCTTTGTAAAATCCAATGAAAACACTAACATAGTGAAGAACAGTTCTATGAGAGGATTTAGTTGTGGTATATGCTGACTATTCAGTCTATTCAATATGGTCCATGAAATAGATATGTGATTGTCTCTATGTAAATAATCTTATGTCAAGCTGCATTTCTTAGTTTTTACTTCATTTTTGTGACTCTTAAAGATTTAGCAGGCTGAAATTTCACTGATGAAGTCACAACTGAGGACACACTGATCTAATGTAGGACCTCCAAATTGCGCAGTGGCTCATTAAGTTAAGTGCTCCTTGGCTTTCACTCATTCATGCTATAAATGAGTGTATCATCCTCTTTGGCTCAGGCATAAATGAGAAACAGAAGCATTAGGTCACACAACATAAGAAATCTGAGGACATTGATTCATTGGCTTAGTAGTATAGGCCTTACACAAACAAAAAAGTAAAATTCAGTACTCAAATGTCATAAATTATAGTTCTAGTACCCAGGGCCGTTTTTAGGCATTGGCAAACTAGGCCGCCTAGGGTGCCATCAGTGGGGGGGCGCCAATAGCGTATATCTGGCACTAGATGTTTGCGTGTAAAGGGTGTCACGGCCACCCTAAAATGTTATTGCCGCCCCCAGTAGTTCCTACATTGGATCAGAGTAATGTCCATCTGACGATTCCTATTTGCCATTAGATCAGAGAGAGTACTGTCAATTACTGTAAAAAAAAAAAAAAAAGTTTGCGTTTGGAGCGCCCAACAACACCATTAGATCAAAGAGAGGGAACGCTTTTTTAACCATACAATAAAGCTACATTCAAACTAAGGCCAATTTAAAAAAACAGGTACAGTAAAAAGTGCACAAATCTGTATTTTGTTAGGGCAGTATTTGTGGTAGTTGAGAAATCACGCTGTGAAATGGGCAGATAGCATTGCTCGATGTGTATGTTAGAGGCAAAATATAACTGCACACTTCACTTCAGCATTTCATAAGTGCGCAGTTATATTTTGACTCTATAAAGCTTCCTTCTCTTACTTGCACCTCCAAACGTTTTTTGCACCAATGCATTGTTAAAGGATCAGTGCATTTTGTAATTGTCCCATACAAAACTTTAACGGGCAATTTAAAAATGGCATAATATGTGCTAATTCACAAGATGAATACATTCTTTATTAGTCACTATGTCGAATTTAACAAATCTTTAAGGATGGTGTTGAATGCTGAATTGATTCATTCAGTTCTAATAGTGCTTAATGCAAGCAGTGTTGTACACACAGAGGGCAAAGTGTTGCGTTATTTAAAGGGAAAGTTCAAGCATCAATGAGTAACAAAAACCACACTGAATCAGTATTTATTCTTATTACTTTCATGTGAAATGTAATAATATCACGTAATAATTATATAGTTATGTCTGAGAATAAATAGTCTTAGCAACTATGGATTGCATATATATATATATATATATATATATATATATATATATATATATATATATATATATATATATATATATATATATATATATATATATAATAGGCCTAGGGATATACAGGCATCTGGCTACACAATGGTATTACTGGTATTAATTTTAATCCTTATTAACAAATATAATTTGGAATGTATGTATGTATTTGTTAAATAATACCAGTAATACCAATGTTGCTTTTTAAAATTTGACTGGGGGCACCAATAAGGATTTCGCCTAGGGCGTCAGAATGGCTGGAAACAGCCCTGCTAGTACCCAGAATCTGATCGTGCACATATATCTCTTGTGAACAAATAGTCCTCCGTTTGAAAAGCTCATGTTCAACTATAGCCGCCAAATTTGTCTAACTGGATGTTTTTCATCCCATGCTGTCAGATTGATTTACACTGTCAATCAGAGTACATACAGAATCTCAAATGCACATTTTTATTATTCCAGGAAGTTCTAAAGAACAGCCTGTGACAATAAATGTTTACAGGTGTTTGTCACAGCAGACACAGTTGCTATATTTCATGCATATTTCATGCATAAGATTTCGATCGGTCGAATGAGGCATCTACGTATATATATATCTTTGATCATGCTAGTATTTTGACCTTATTCCCCAGAAGTTATGGTGCTGGGAAAACTAGATGACATTCGTCTGATAAGAAGTAAAAAAATTACATAAATACTGTTTGGTTTCTCGAAGAAACCGATCGTTTCGTGTCTTAAGACTTTAACCATTTGCAAGCCATCCCCAGAGTGTCGAGCTGGATTATGGGGATAACAAAACGAGGTTACTCGCTCCAATTCGCTCGCAGATCACTCCTCTTCATGGGCGTGATTCTCATGTCCTCAGAACCGAATTTCACCCCATTCACTTTTACAAAATGTGTAGACGCTGCTCTCTACCCTCTGAGACAGATGGGAAATCAGGAGCATGGCAGCCTTGTTCAAAGTGGGGTCCCTTCACCCCCTCAAGAGGTTTCAGAAGCTGCTGGGCACCTCATCCACTTCATCCCGTCACAGCCCTTAGAGTGTAGCCTATACTGAGTCGATTTCGGTAATCAGAGCATGCTGTTTATCAGGCCGCACTAAAGGGCAAGGATTTCCAGATGGATTGTGGATGCAACAACGCTGGCTTACAAGTCCGCCGACTTGATGTGCCCCCTAGGGGTTAGGGCCCACTCCACTAGAGGTGTGGCCTCCTCTTTGGCGTGATCCAGCGAAATCTCTATCACAGAAATCGGTGCTGTGGCCGGCTGGTCCTCGCCACCCACTTTCATCAGATTTCACAACCAGGACATCCCTGCTCTTCAAGCACAGGTGTTGTCAGTCTAAATGCTTGGTATGTAGTCTGTTCTGCGCTTGTAGCATATAAGTCCCCCATAAGGATCAGCGAACTAACGTAATGCGAGTGAACTGTAATCGAAACGGAACTTTTATCACGTAACCCTGGATCCCTGAAATAACGGGAACGAGCATTGTGTAGCTTGTCGCGCTATTACACTGCACAGCAAGCCGCTACTCAGTCAAAAGATTCTGACTATATGGCATTTCTGCATGACTCATACAGGCAGTCGACCAGCCCTTATTGGCGAGCCCGTCTGTGCAGTTGAACCAATCAGGCTTCAGGATTCAGAGAATTCCCAGGGTTAAGTGAGTCACCAAACATTTGGGCAGTTATTCAAGTCATGTTTAGTGAATGTGAAATATGGATTAAATGAGCAGTAATCTCTCCCCCCCCCCCCCCCCCCCCAACACACACACACCACCACATTTAAAAGACCCATTATTTTCTTGATGTGTAAACTTTCTTAATTAGCAAAATATGCTGAGAGAGAGAGTGCGCATCTAAATCACGCTAGTTTCTCAAATCTGGCAGAGAGATGCTAGTTTTGACTTTCAATAGGACGTTATTAATCCAGCACGGACTCTTGTAGTAGCCTACGTCACACCACGGCGATTCGTTCTCTCTGCATAGCATATTACTACAACACACACTCTCTCTCTCTCTCTCTCTCTCTCTCTCTCTCTCTCTCTCTCTCTCTCTCTCTCTCTCTCTCTCTCTCTCTCTCTCTCTCACACACACACACACACACACACACACACACACACACACACACTGTCTTTTCTCTTTCTTGAAGTACCGACTGCAGAGACAGAGCTGCAGCAGTAGCCTACGAAACACCGTCAGCTCTTGCTTTAGTTGCCGGATGTCTAGGATCAATATATAAGTGTTTATTCATTAGGGGCGGCAGTCTCGTAATGGAGAATCAACATCGACATCTCATCTGCCCGGCTCCCTAAAGGGTGAGTCAAATATTTTAAGACTTTCGCTATAACAATCCATTTTTATCTATACTGTACGGAAGAAAAAAATTATACGGTCCTCTCATCAGCAGTTTGTAGTTTGTCAGTTGACAGAAGACGGATATGAAATCCGCATGACGGACAGCTCAGTTTGTCCAAGAAACAAAAGTTTATTATTTATTCGGATTTGCAGGAACCCAAACTAAAAGTGCATTAATTGATGGGGTACTTGAAACGTTAACTTCTAATAAATGATGTTCAGTCGTTTATTGAATTATTAGAGGTGATGAGGGAATGGAATCAGTTGTGACATGAGCGAAAGCGACTGGTCGGTGGCTGGAATAGAGCGCAGTGCGCGCGCGTGTCTCCCGCCGCCGGCGGTACGAGCATTGCAGAGACAGAGAGATAGGCTACTGAGAGGTAAACATTACACAAATGTATGGCACCAAAGAATGAATCCTTTCTACAACATCACGGTATTCATCAAGTTTGCCTGCAACCCTGTATTTTAGGCTAAGAATTTTGCTCATTATGAAAACATTAAACAAATAGGCCTATTTGTAGGTCCATTTAATGGGAAATATACGTTTATTCATTACTACTTTGTTTGTTTATTTATTTATGTATTCATTCATTAAGTTTATTTATTGAAAGTGTTATTGTTTCCACAGAACACATATTCTTTTTTTTTCTTTTCTTTTTTTTACTTTTTATGTCATGTAGGCCGTTATTTCTTTTGTTTATTTGTTTTTACATACAGCCAAATCCATTTTGATTCTTTATTTTGAGTCAAATTGAGACTTAATTGAGCAGCGTCATTTAATGTCTGATTTTCAGTGAGTTTTATATCTTCTAGATTAAAAAAAATAGCTTGATGTCATTTTTATATGTACGATAACAACATTTTCATTGGCTCCTTTTAGGGTTAAGGGTTAAATTCGAGAATGACTCTTGTTTTCCAGAGAAACTGTAGAAACTTGAAACTGTAGATTCTCTAAAATTATGGATGACCACTGGCTGAATTTTAAAAAGACAATGAATTAACAATTGTGGCAAGTGTTTATTATATAAGTGGACACCAATCCAGCTTTTAATTTCAGTCACTTTAAACTCATTCAACTCTACATTAGTTTCAAGGTTGTATCCTTGAGGGCCGTACAGCACTTCATCAGCGATGCTGCATTGACCAGGCTTTTATCTTTGCTTTCATGAGGCATTAGCCTCATTAGGCTGCATTTTATGCTCTGAGCAATTCAAAGATAAATCATTTATTTTGCATTGAGTAAACATCCGGTAATTGTTTTTTTTAGATTGGCATCTCACAAAAACATGATTTTCTTTTTCTGCTACGTTTATTTTGCATGACTGGGAACACATGTCCAATGTTAAGATTAGATTCTGCTCCTATAGCAGTATTCAAGCTGGTGGGAAGGTTCTGCTGGCCCATTGCTCTGCCCATTGAGAAAAGGCTTTATTGAATTACCTGCAGAGTGATGCAGCCATGCAGGTCGTGATTGAGAGTGACAAGCCTCATAATTCGTGCTTTTTTCTCTTTAGTGTGCATGGAAATGCATGTCAATATGTCACAATATGATACCCTGATGTATCACTGATTCTGGAGATGGGAAATGTAATCTCAAGATAAACGTTTATGCACAGAGGAATTTTATTGGATTAATCTGTTAAAGGGTTAGTTTACCCAAAAATGACAATTCTGTCATAAATCACTTACCCTCATGTCGTTCGACACCCGTAAGACCTTTGTTCATCTTCGGAACACAAATTAAGATATTAGACAGAAAGGCCTCCATTGGTAGCAAAGACATTTCCTCTCTCAAGACAAAGCTACTAAAGACGTTGTTAAAAAGTCTATCTCACTACAGTGGTTCTACAATAATTTTATGAAACGACGAGAATATTTTTTGTGCGCAAAAAAAAAAAAAAAAAATCAAAATAACGACTTTATTCAACAAGTTCTTGTCTTCCGTCTGGGCCTCTGATGTGAACTCACGAAGCACCGCGATGCATGCGTGAGAATATGACGTAGAGCCAGAAGCGAGGAACTTTGTTTACAAGCAGAGGAAGACGCGCTGTATAAAAGTTGTTGAAATCTATATTGATTGTGCTTATGGTCTTAGTGTAGTGCTCAAAATGGTGCTAAAGTGTGCATTTCCTGGATGGCGAACAGCTCTATGTCTCGCACATGCGTCGTGAGTTCACGTCAGAGGCCCAGACAGAAGACAAGAACTTGTTGAATAAAGTCATTATTTAGATTTTTTTTTTTCGCACAAAAACTATTCTCGTTGCTTCATAAAATTATTGCAGAACCACTGTAGTGAGATGGACTTTTTAACGACGTCTTTAGTACCTTTTATGGGTCTTGAGAGAGGAAATGTCATTGCTGCCAATGGAGGCCTTTCTGAGCCATCGGATTTCAACAAAAATATCTTAATTTGTGTTGCGAAGATGAACAAAGGTCTTACGGGTGTCGAACGACATGAGTAATTGATGACATAATTTTCATTTTTGGGTGAACTAACCCTTTAAGCATGTTCAGAAGGATTCACCAAATGTGTTTTCCTTGCTATAACTCAACAGTGGTGGTACTGAATCTCAGTACTTAAGTAAAAGTACAAATACCCAGAGTTTTTTATTTACTTTAGTAAAAGTAGAAGTACCTGATTTTAAATGTACTTTAAGTATTAAAAGTAAAAGTACTTGCATAACAATTTATTATCTTAATGTCTATATTCTAATAATAATAATAATAATAATAAAAAAACATTACGGGCTGGGCATTTTAACTAAGTTTGTTTTGGGTTAATGTAATTGTGCTTACCATCTTTGACCCAGTTTACATTCTGACTTACAATTCTGGTTATCAGGGTGATCTAGGGCCCTATGAAATCCGTTTTATTTTTTCCCAAATTCCGTTTTATTTTTTCTCAAATTCCGTTTTTTCCGTTTTAATTTTTGCTAATTCCTTTTTTTTCCGTTTTAATTTTTGGGAATGCAGTTTTTTTTACCCTTAACTGTTATTTTAGTCACAAAAAGAGTGGGTTTTTAATATTAATATAATAGAACATAAAACATAAAATAGGAATGACCTTAAATTTATTGAGGTAAACATCACATTTACTTTTCAGGACAAATACCGCATGATGCAACATAACACTGCACTCTAAGTACTACAAGTCACAACAAAATATTAGTGCTGTGAATTGATAATTAAAAAAAAAAAAAAATCACATTTTTTCTGTAATTAATCATGATTAATTGCAATTAAAAACATTGTAGTTTTTAATATTTTAATAATTTCAGTTACTCTCCAAATTAATTTAGAAACAACTTATAGACAGCATATTTTAAATGTGTGTTGTAATGGCATCTTTTTATGAATGAAGGCCAATAATCACTGATATTAATGTCTACAGGGAGTGCAGAATTATTAGGCAAATGAGTATTTTGACCACATCATCCTCGTTATGCATGTTGTCTTACTCCAAGCTGTATAGGCTGGAAAGCCTACTACCAATTAAGCATATTAGGTGATGTGCATCTCTGTAATGAGAAGGGGTGTGGTCTAATGACATCAACACCCTATATCAGGTGTGCATAATTATTAGGCAACTTCCTTTCCTTTGGCAAAATGGGTCAAAAGAAGGACTTGACAGGCTCAGAAAAGTCAAAAATAGTGAGATATATTGCAGAGGGATGCAGCAGTCTTAAAATAGCCAAGCTTCTGAAGCGTGATCATCGAACAATCAAGCGTTTCATTCAAAATAGTCAACAGGGTCGCAAGAAGCGTGTGGAAAAACCAAGGCGCAAAATAACTGCCCGTGAACTGAGAAAAGTCAAGCGTGCAGCTGCCAAGATGCCACTTGCCACCAGTTTGGCCATATTTCAGAGCTGCAACATCACTGGAGTGCCCAAAAGCACAAGGTGTGCAATACTCAGAGACATGGCCAAGGTAAGAAAGGCAGAAAGTCGACCACCACTGAACAAGACACACAAGCTGAAACGTCAAGACTGGGCCAAGAAATATCTCAAGACTGATTTTTCTAAGGTTTTATGGACTGATGAAATGAGAGTGAGTCTTGATGGGCCAGATGGATGGGCTGGATTGGTAAAGGGCAGAGAGCTCCAGTCCGACTCAGACGCCAGCAAGGTGGAGGTGGAGTACTGGTTTGGGCTGGTATCATCAAAGATGAGCTTGTGGGGCCTTTTCGGGTTGAGGATGGAGTCAAGCTCAACTCCCAGTCTTACTGCCAGTTTCTGGAAGACACCTTCTTCAAGCAGTGGTACAGGAAGAAGTCTGCATCCTTCAAGAAAAACATGATTTTCATGCAGGACAATGCTCCATCACACGCGTCCAAGTACTCCACAGCGTGGCTGGCAAGAAAGGGTATAAAAGAAGAAAATCTAATGATATGGCCTCCTTGTTCACCTGATCTGAACCCCATTGAGAACCTGTGGTCCATCATCAAATGTGCGATTTACAAGGAGGGAAAACAGTACACCTCTCTGAACAGTGTCTGGGAGGCTGTGGTTGCTGCTGCACGCAATGTTGATGGTGAACAGATCAAAACACTGACAGAATCCATGGATGGCAGGCTTTTGAGTGTCCTTGCAAAGAAAGGTGGCTATATTGGTCACTGATTTGTTTTTGTTTGGTTTTTGAATGTCAGAAATGTATATTTGTGAATGTTGAGATGTTATATTGGTTTCACTGGTAAAAATAAATAATTGAAATGGGTATAAATTTGTTTTTTGTTAAGTTGCCTAATAATTATGCCAAGTAATAGTCACCTGCACACACAGATATTCAGCTTTGATATTAATGAGTTTTTTGTGTTCATTGACAACATGGTTGTTGTTTAATTATTAATGTTGTAAAATTAATCCTCAAAAATACAACTTGCCTAATAATTCTGCACTCCCTGTATATGAAACATTGATGACGTTACATTACAGTATAACTGAAAGCTACCAATTCCAACATTAGGCTTTAAAAAATGACAACTTTTAATTTAATTGAACTTAAAACAATCTTTACATAAACCCATTATAATAAATGTTTTATTTACCAGTGGCCTTCCCTGTCAGCCATAGTCTACACAGAAATTGAATAAAGTTATCAACACCTTTCTTAACAGCATAAATAATAAGTTAAATATAGATTAATCATCATTAAAGCTACAATATTCTCTGTTCCCGTTGTTCTTTGAACATTAATGACAGACATTATCAGTGCTACTGTCACTTTAAGATCTACCTCTGCCGAACATGAAGCGGATCAGACGCACTGTCCCGCGCATCTCATTTTCTCTCAAGTTCATTTAAGACATTGTTTTCCATACAGTACATTAAAGTGCATTAAAAACAAGGCAAAATACAGCAAGCACTCCCCGCGAGGGAACTGCTCGGCTCAGTACTGAGGGCTTAGCGTTGAGTTTCTTAACTTTTTCACCGACGAAAGCAGAGCCGTGGAGAGCCGCTTCGCCATACTTGTTTTGAAGGGGGAGCTGAAATGACGGGAGGGGTTGTGTTGCCCAGATTTGCTTCCCCCGGTCTGCATTTTCCCCAGACAAACGTTCTTCTCCCACACAAAACCGCATTTCATTTCAAATATGTAAAATTCCGGGAAATTCTGCGTTAACAATAGATTCCGCGTTAATGTGCCAATTCCGCGATTCCATCCGCAATTCCGTGATCGCGGAAATCATAGGGCCCTAGTGATCTGCAGAGTTAAATATCATTATTATGAAGCAATATTCTCACTATAGTGTTCAGTGAACCATATCATATTTATGATATTTTTACCTTTTATAAAGGGCATTTTTCCCCTAATCTTATTAAATATAGGATATGCTTCAGCTTTCCTTTTATATTCTTAAATTTTAACAATATTAAATTAGAATAAGACAATATAGGGCTGTTACCAATCAAATTAAATAATTTACACTGAAAAATTACAACTTAATTAAATGATGTTATGAGATTGTTTTAAATATTTTTTTGAATACAAATAAGAAATGTTGGAAAGAACACAGCAGGTATTAATGAGTGAATCATTGAGTCGATTCGTTCAAACGGCTGATTTGTTCAAGAATGAGGCAGTCGTTTATGAACAGGTCATTGAATCTTTGATTCAACCGATTCATTCAAAACACTGAATCATTCAGTAACGCTCTGTTGCTGCTTTGTTTGGAACTATTTTCGCTGCTGAAATAGAACAAAAACAGTCAATATATTGCATCTAAAATGTAAGTCACTTTTTGTTAATTAATTGTTTATGGAACTGTCAGTGTCATATGAAATCATGATACATTTTCGTAATGGCATTCAGGAAAACAGCACTCTTGGTCGTTTGATGTTTTTAACTGTATTATATGTTTTAAATATAAAAACTCCACATTTTGAATCATTACGGCATTATGTGACTGAGTTTCTCTGTGTGAGCAGCGCTGATTTGTTTCCATTTCTCCTCATAAGGCTGCGCGAGCCTCAACAGCGCAACCTTACTGACAGTGCATTACAAGAGGACAAGCGAGCCCTGAAACTGATCAGAAAATGTAACGAAAATGTAACGAAATGTTGTAGAAATGTATTAGATTAGAAAGTATAATAATTGCTGCAAAATGTAACGAAGTAAAAGTAAAAAGTATGCAGGGGGCAGTTCGTCTTACTTAAACTTTGAATTTCTTAACTTAAAATATTTTATGTAACTGATTACCTCAAATATTTTGAGTTTTACCAAGCTATTCGGGTTTACAGTGTACAGTAAATGCTTTCTTTTGTACTCTTTTTGTCCCTGGGAAAATTTTTTGTCATTCAGGTCAGGTTTGAAAAAGTCTTCATTTCACAACATCAAAATATGAAACCGTGATATTTGTGCTTCTTCCTCAGCAATTTGAGTCGTATAGCCTATACAACTGAAACTGTTTAGTGCTAGATATTACTTTTAAAAGAACATCAGCAAAAATATTTTCTCCAGACAGCTAATTCACCCTCCCACAACAGTTTTCTTCTCGTCCTCCTCCTCCTTCATAATATCATCTGAAGCAATCTCTTAACACAAGATGCCCTAGCGTCCTTCTTATAGACAAGGTCATTTGCTTTTTGTGATAATGTGATTATGACCTCTCCAAACCATTAGAAGATTGAACCTGGCTTATTCACACTGCCTGTCTTTTCTCCTGTCTGCATTTCAGTCTTTCTCAAGCCTGACAGAAACAAATACTGATCACTTTTTGATATTTTATATGATTTGTTATTGAAATGGATAATTTCTTTTCTTCCTTATATTAATCCCTTCTGAGAGTATTATACTTGTATGTAAGTCTTTTTAGATAAAAACAAATACTCAATGTTGTCTAAGTATAACATATAGACACATAGTATCACACCACAAAAATGAAAGAAATATTACTAAATGCACTGCATGTGTAAAATTTTGACATTAATTTTGTTCTTAGGCTGAAAAGCAATGTTTAATTTTTTCCACTTTTGCCACCTCACCTATCACATCAACAGGCAATTTTACAGCTCACCCCTTAAAATCATTGTTATTCATGCCAGCTTGCCAAATAGGCTATGATGTTCTTGCATATATAACTTGACCTGCTGTCTCCCAAATGCACCAGAGAACACATAATGAACAGAAACACCATACATCATTTCGACAGAGGCTATCAAGAGTGCATTTTCAGTCCACTTGCGACTGATTGTACCTAAACTGTGCACTTGGGTTAATCTGTTTCCATTCACATCAGTAAAACGTATGAGAATGATGCTTTTCAATATTATTTCAGACATATTATTTAGATATAGTTGTATTTGAGCTGGAATAGTATTTCCATAGTTATATAATTTATAGCTGATGATATCCATGCCTTGTTGCCGTCCATCATTTGTAAGCAGCAGTCCTGTCAGATTCCCCCAGCATTATGCAGGTAGATTGGGGGAAGTGCTGTCTCTTCACCGAAGGGCCAATCATGCAGTTCAACGGGACTGCCAGACCTCTTAGACAGACACAAGGTCCACATCCATTCAGTCGGCCAATAATGGATTACTCCGCAGCCTGAGCACTCAGCTTCCCAATGGCATGTAAACACAATGAAAGTGAAACAAGCTCTCTCTTTTGATCCATTAGATGTTGTAAAGTATCACAGATGTGTATAGCTCTCAGTATGGTAGGGATTTTGATTGTTAAGACATACACAATATAAGATGTAAAATAATTGCACAAATAATTGAGTTAAATTGTACAATTTCTACACATCTGGTTTGCGTTAAATTATGCTTATAAAATGTGTTGTCCGAAATTCAGAGTCCACAATGAAATTCTGGAATTTGAAATCTGGAAATAAGCCAGAATATTTCAGATTCTCGCTGTTTTTAGGTCACCAATCAAATGTAAACAAATATAAAAAGTCAGATTTGCGTTCAGTGAAGCACAAGATGTTCTTTGACTTTGGAACAGTCTTGGACAGTTGGATAAGTCATCAGGTTTTGCTCGAGTGCTGCTGAAATTAAAGCAACAGGGGACACACCATATACCATATTATATGCTATATAACTATATTTTGTGACTTTGTGTTTAATGTGTCCAAAATTACAGAATGGAAATGAAATAAGCCAGAGCATAGACTATAATTATTCTATATTCTATAATTCATATTATCTATAATTTGTCATATTAATGTGTAGGTTTTGGATCATTTTAAATATATCTTTGTAAAATATTTTATTTCTGTGGTATTCCTTAATCACACCTGCTCCGCACCTGTGCCGGATGGTGGGGTGCGTGCCAGACGGTTTCTCATTGGTCGCGAAAGCTGCCTGTTCTTATACTCTTAAAAGGAAGCAATAAATCAAACCGAATCCCATTAAAACATATTCCATTCTTTTAAAATAAAAACAACGTTAATGATATGAAGAATATTTGATTTAAAAAAAAAATATATATATATATACAGTGAGGAAAATAAGTATGTGAACACCCTGCTATTTTGCAAGTTCTCCCACTTAGAAATCATGGAGGTGTCTGAAATTGTCATCGTAGGTGCATGTCCACTGTGAGAGACATAATCTAAAAAAAAAAATCCAGAAATCACAATGTATGATTTTTTAACTATTTATTTGTATGATATAGCTGCAAATAAGTATTTGAACACCTGAGAAAATCAATGTTAATACACTCAACAACAAAAAAAGGTTCTATATGGCACCAAAAATGGTTCTTGGCTCGTAATCATTGGGGAACCTTTTTATATGCTATATAGCACCAATTTTGATGCTTCAGTGGTTCTTCAGCGGTTCTTCAGAGGTTCTTCACCGGTTCTTTGACTAAGGTGCTATATAGCACCGCTAACTATGGTGCTATATAGCACCGCTACCATATACAGAACATGCTAAGATATGGTGCTATATAGCACCAAAAATGGTTCCCCTATGATTACGACGAAGAACCATTTTTGGTGCCATATAGAACCTTTTTTTTTTTAGAATGTATTTGGTACAGTAGCCTTTGTTTGCAATTACAGAGGTCAAACGTTTCCTGTAGTTTTTCACCAGGTTTGCACACTACAGGAGGGATTTTGGCCCACTCCTCCACACAGATCTTCTCTAGATCAGTCAGGTTTCTGGCCTGTCGCTGAGAAACACAGAGTTTGAGCTCCCTCCAAAGATTCTCTATTGGGTTTAGGTCTGGAGACTGGCTAGGCCACGCCAGAACCTTGATATGCTTCTTACAGAGCCACTCCTTGGTTATCCTGGCTGTGTGCTTCGGGTCATTGTCATGTTGGAAGACCCAGCCTCGACCCATCTTCAATGCTCTAACTGAGGGAAGGAGGTTGTTCCCCAAAATCTCGCAATACATGGCCCCGGTCATCCTCTCCTTAATACAGTGCAGTCGCCCTGTCCCATGTGCAGAAAAACACCCCCAAAGCATAATGCTACCACCCCCATGCTTCACAGTAGGGATGGTGTTCTTGGGATGTTACTCATAAATTTTCTTCTTCCAAACACGTTTAGTGGAATTATGACCAAAAAGTTCTATTTTGGTCTCATCTGACCACATGACTTTCTCCCATGGCTCCTCTGGATCATCCAAATGGTCATTGGCAAACTTAAGACGGGCCTTGACATGTGCTGGTTTAAGCAGGGGAACCTTCCGTGCCATGGATGATTTCAAACCATGACATCTTAGTGTATTACCAATAGGGGTGGTTAATCTGTCTGATTTCCCGATTCGATTCGATTCCGATTATTGAAGTCCCGATTCGATTACAGTCGATTTTCGATTATTAACGATTCTCGATTAGCGATTATTGATTTTCCATTTCACAACAGTAAACGAAAATACACTACAAAGTGATTGCAGTATAAAAAAAAAGTCAGCTACTGAATTACTTAACTCTTTTATTGAGTAACAACAACTCAAAGCACTTGTCGTGTAGTTACACAGAAATGAATACATCACATTGTGTTGTGACTCATCAAGTTGAACTAAACAATAACAAATAAATGAAAGGCTTATTTCCTTTAGGAAGTAGATCAGAACCAACATACTGTAGAAATTGGACAATTTTCTTCTAGAAAGACAACGTGTTCAGGTGGAGGAAGACTGCAGGTTGCAGTCGAAACATGTCAAGGTAAAGAAGAAGTTTTTTCTCCAAACACCTTGTCTTTCTAGAAGAAAATTGTCCAATTTAATCATTAAGAAGACAAAATGAACATTTTTGAACAACTTACTGTAGCTTCAGCTTATATACTGTACTGTAGAACACAGTGACAAAATGTCAAGAGTGATGGATGCGGTGCGCGCGTGAGGGGGGCGGGAACGCGTGGAACGCTCGAGCTCCTCTCGTTCGTTTCCTGACGTGAGAAAGACAAAAGGGGAAAAAACGACAGAAGAAAAACGGGTTCGTGTCGGAGGAGTGTCGAGGCCCGTTCGGTTCCGTGAGCGGGAGCCGCGGGTCGGTGCAGCGGAGCTGCGGTGTGTTTCCAGCATCAGTCCGGCTGTGTGTGTGTGTGTGTGTGTGTGAGATCCGCTCATCGCGTCCTCAGGATCGCCTTAATTCCCGCGAATGTGCGCGTCGATGTGTGTCGCGCTCGCTCATCTGAAGCGCTCATAAATCTGCGGATTGAAGGCGTTTATTCGGTGTTTGTGCGCGAATCTGAGCCGTGCTAACGCGCTAATGCTAATGTGCCTGAGCTCCAGAGGAGGCGAGGCGGGAGGATTTCTAGAGTGTTCCCTCAGAATCATCTCAGCATTAACGACAGATTTACATTCATCTAATGAACACACACACACACACACACACACACACACGGTGGTATAGTCAGGTTTAGATAAATAAAAAAATCGATTTTTGAAAATTTAATGATCGATTCATGCTCGTCCATAACATACTCGCGATTAATCGATAATCGATTTTTTTCACCACCCCTAATTACCAACAGTAACCTTGGAAACGGTGGTCCCAGCTCTTTTCAGGTCATTGACCAGCTCCTCCCGTGTAGTTCTGGGCTGATTTCTCACCTTTCTTAGGATCATTGAGACCCCACGAGGTGAGATCTTGCATGGAGCCCCAGTCCGATGGAGATTGACAGTCATGTTTAGCTTCTTCCATTTTCTAATGATTGCTCCAACAGTGGACCTTTTTTCACCAAGCTGCTTGGAAATTTCCCCGTAGCCCTTTCCAGCCTTGTGGAGGTGTACAATTTTGTCTCTAGTGTCTTTGGACAGCTCTTTGGTCTTGGCCATGTTAGTAGTTGGATTCTTACTGATTGTATGGGGTGGACAGGTGTCTTTATGCAGCTAACGACCTCAAACAGGTGCATCTAATTTAGGATAATAAATGGAGTGGAGGTGGACATTTTAAAGGAAGACTAACAGGTCTTTGAGGGTCAGAATTATAGCTGATAGACAGGTGTTCAAATACTTATTTGCAGCTGTATCATACAAATAAATAGTTTAAAAATCATATATTGTGATTTCTGGATTTTTTTTTAGATTATGTCTCTCACAGTGGACATGCACCTACGATGACAATTTCAGACCCCTCCATGATTTCCAAGTGGGAGAACTTGCAAAATAGCAGGGTGTTCAAATACTTATTTTCCTCACTGTATGTATATATATTGTGGCAGGGTGAAGAATCACACAACACAGGATTAGGTGAAAAGCCCCCGGAGGGTGGATTTAATGTGAGACAGTGAACAAACGTAGTCATAGTGAAGTCTTGGTGCGCGGTGCTTCCTTCTTCCCTTGGTGCAGTGGTGACTCGCGGTGACGTCAGAGGGACTGGGTGGCCGGGGTGTCACAGGCTGCTGTCTGAGAGAGAGAGAAAGGTTAGTGCGCTGCTTCATGGAGTGTCCGTGCTCAGACTGGTGTTCCCATGTGTGGTGTTTTATGTGGGGTGGTGATCGCTGTTAGTTGCCAGGGGGACGCTGACGAGAGCTCAGGAGACTTGTCACACTCCCCCCCCCCCCCCCCCCCAAGCGTCGCTCTGGTCCAGGAACCACCGCGTCACCCTGGCGTTGGTGTCCTTGGCGGGGGCCATCCACTGCAGCGGGGCGTGGTCCTCCGTCCCAGCAGGTAGTAGCGGAGCTCCAGGACTGCCCACTTGATGGCCAGGGCTTCCTTCTCCACCGCCGCATACCTGGTTTCGGCTGGGGTCACCTTACGGCTGATGTACGTGACCGGATGCTCTTCGCCCTCGCGGACCTGGGAGAGGACCGCCCCCAGGCCCGTGTCCGAGGCATCCGTCTGCAGCAGGAAGGGGCAGTTGAAGTCGGGCGCCCGCAAGACCGGCTCCGTGGTCAGGGCAGTCTTGATGTCCCGGAAGGTCCTGTCCAAGGTGCTGTCCCACTGTACCTTCTCCGGCTGCCCCTTCCTGGTCAGGTCTGTCAGGGGAGATGCTAGGGTGGAGAAGTGGGGGATAAAATAGCGATAATACCCCGCCAACCCCAAAAAGGCTCCTACCTGAGTCTTGGTCTCCGGGCGGGGCGTCGACAGGATAGCGTCTATTTTTTTCTGTTGTGGCTGGATCAGTCCGCTCCCCACCCGGAAACCCAGGTACTGAGCCTCGGCGAGGGCGAGATGGCATTTCTGGGGGTTGGCGGTTAGTCCAGCCCATCGGAGTTCCAGGAGCACCCTCCGCAGCCGCTCCAGGTGGTCCTGCCAGGTCTCGGAGTGGATGACTACGTCGTCCAGGTACACCGCCGCGTACGCTTGGTGGGGACGCAGAAGAATGTCCATCATCCTCTGGAACGTAGCGGGGGCCCCGTGCAGGCCGAAGGGGAGGACCCGGTTTTGCCAGTGCCCACTGGGTGAGGAGAACGCCGTCTTCTCCTTGGCGGAGTCGGCGAGGGGAACTTGCCAGTAGCCTTTGGTGAGGTCGAGCGTCGAAATATACAGAGCCCTCCCCAAGCGCTAAAGCAGCTCGTCGACTCGGGGCATCGGGTAGCCATCGAACTCCGAGACCTCGTTGAGCCGGCGGAAGTCGTTACAGAAGCGGAGGGTGCCGTCTGGCTTCGGTACCATGACGATGGGGCTGGACCAGGCGCTGCGTGATGGCTCGATTATCCCCGACTTCAGCATCTCACAAACCTCATCCTCGATGGCTTGTCTCCGAGCCTCGGGGACCCGGTAGGGCCGCTGCTTCACGATGAGGCCGGGTGGTGTGCGGATGTCGTGCTGGATGACTTTGGTCTGCCCGGGACGTGTGGAGAACACATCAGAGAACTGACGGACCAGATGATTCAACTCTGTCTTCTGGGGGGCCGACAGCTGTGCTCCCACGTCCACGACCGGGGGCTCGACATGAGGCCAGCGCGGTGAGCTGGTCTCTGGTCCCCACCCATCTTTTCAGCAGGTTGATGTGATAAAGCTGCTCTTCCCGCCTCCTGCCCGGCTGGCGCAGCCTGTAGTTGACGGGACCCACTCGCTCTATGACGGTGAACGGACCCTGCCAGGTCACCAGGAACTTGCAAGCGGAGGTGGGGACCAGCACCATGACCCTGTCGCCCGGCTGGAATTCTCGGGGCTGAGCCGCCCGGTCATACAGCTGCCGTTGGTGCTGCTTTGCCTTCGTCAGGTGTTCCCGGACTAATGGCATGACCCTCTCGATCCGCTCACGCATTTCCCTCACGTGTTCGATGGCGGAGCAGAGAGGTGCCGGCTGCGGCTGCTGCTGCTCCCAGGCTTCACGGGCCACATCCAGGAGCCCTCGTGGCTGACGGCCGAAGAGTAGCTCAAAGGGAGTGAAACCAGTCGAGGCTTGGGGAACTTCTCGGACTCCGAACAGGACGTAGGGAAGCATCAGGTCCCAGTCTCGCTTGTCTTTGGTGGCCACCCGCCGGAGCATCTGCTTGAGGGTTTTATTGAAGCGCTCTACGAGGCCGTCTGTCTGCGGATGGTATACTGTGGTCCGGAGCTGCTTTACCTTCAGCAGCCGGCAGAGGTCAGCCATTAGCCGGGACATGAAGGGAGTTCCTTGGTCCATCAGTATCTCCGCTGGGATGCCGACTCGGGTGCAGAGGAGGAAGAGCTCCTTGGCGATGTTCTTTGCCGTTGCCTTTCGCAGGGGAAGCGCCTCTGGATAACTGGTGGCGTAGTCGACGATCACCAGGATGTGTTCATGTCCACGGGCAGACTTCGGCAACGGCCCCACCAGGTCCATTCCAATTCGCTCGAAAGGTACCCCAATGATGGACAGTGGAATGAGCGGACTGGGGGGAGGAGCTCGTGGCGCGGTTCTCTGGCAGGTTGGACAGGCTTGGCAGAACCGCTTTACTTCCCCATCCAAGCCCGGCCAGTGGAAACGGTCCCGGATGCGCTGGATGGTGTTGGTGGTTCCCAGGTGGCCGGCCATCGGATGGCTGTGGGCTAGCTCCATGACCATCTCCACGTTCGGCTTGGGCACCACTAGTAGTTCTTTTACCTCCCCCCGTCGCTGGGCGACACAGTACAACAGGCCGTTCCTTACGACAAAGTGCGGGAGAGGATGGGGTGCTGGTTGGTGCTCGTGGCCATCCACCGTTCGGACTTGTGACCAGCAATGCTTGAGCCGGTCATCTTCTAGCTGGGCCTCCTCCGGTGGCGACGACTGCATGGGCAGCTCCCGGCCTGGCTGGCTGGCTGCGTGGTGGCCCGAAGAAGCTCCTCGAACCCCGGCCAGTTCCGTCCAAGTAGCACAGGAACCAGAAGATCTTTTAGCACGCCTACCTCCACTGGCCAGGTGCCTGGGCCCGCTGATATTGTCACTCGGCGGGCCGGGACGTGAGGAGTGTCACCGTGAACGCAGGTAATCGGCAGCTGTGCTTTGGTGGCCTTCTGCGGTGGGAGGACGTTGGACTGGACGAGACTGACCGAGCTCCCGGAGTCCAAGAGGGCCTGGACCGACCGCCCATTCACCCTTACTTCCGCCCGCGGAGCCTCACGGGGCTGGTCCTGATGCAGGCTGCAGCCAGCCAGCCATGCGCATGCTGGCGGGGCTGGCTCCTCCGTGGGCATCAGTTCGTCGATAGGGCGGGAGCCGCAGGCCTGTGTACTTCCGGCGTGCGTCGCTCCTGGACCACCCTCCGAGGGAAGGACGGCGCTCACTCCCCGGGCTCGCGGTGCATCGCCGCCTCCGCCAACTCGATGGCCTCAACGAGCTTGGTGATGGTAGACGGATTCGTCATGCCCACCGCCCGCCGGGTGGGCGGTGGGAGAGCTCGGAGCATCTGGTCGATGGTCACGCGTTCCGCAACCTGACCCGCGGTGGATGTTCCCTCGAGCAACCAGTGACGTGTGAGCTGCGACAGTTCTGCGGCTTGGGCGCGGGCTGGGCGTCGAGGCTTGAACTCCCACTCATGGAACAGCTGGGCTGCGGAGATGGCGGATAGCCCGAGGCGTCCGAGGATTTCTTTCTTGAGTTCATCATAATTATCAGCCGACTCAGCGGGAAGAGAAAAGTATGCTCTTTGAGCCTCACCAGTCATTAGGGGGCCCAGCACCCGCGCCCACTCGCTTCGTTCCCAGTTCTCCTGAACCGCCGTGGTCTCGAACATCTGCAGAAAAAGTTCAACGTCATCTTGAGAGGTTAGTTTTGGTAGCAGCTGGGTTGCTCGGACGTGCGGATCAGGAAGCGGAACGCGTTGGGCAGCGGAGAGGCGGAGGGCGGCGAACTCTTCTTCTATCGTCGCCTGGCGGGCCGCCAGGTGTTCCGCGATCTGCTGTTGTCTTGCACTCACTTCCGTTAAGCATTTGAGCAGGTCTTCCATAACAGGGAGGAGCGCCGCCCTACTTCCGGGTTTTCGTGAGTGACTGGGGGAAAAGAAAAAAAACAACGTAAAAGTCCGGGGATGGTTGGTGATTCTTCACGCTCTTGCCCGCATTCTCCCACCACTGTGGCAGGGTGAAGAATCACACAACACAGGATTAGGTGAAAACCCGGAGGGTGGATTTAATGTGAGACAGTGAACAAACGTAGTGATAGTGAAGTCTTGGTGCGCGGTGCTTCCTTCTTCCCTTGGTGCAGTGGTGACTCGCGGTGACGTCAGAGGGATTGGGTGGCCGGGGTGTCACAGGCTGCTGTCTTAGAGAGAGAGCAAGGTTAGTGCGCTGCTTCATGGAGTGTTCGTGCTCAGACTGGTGTTCCCATGTGTGGTGTTTTATGTGGGGTGGTGATCGCTGTTAGTTGCCAGGGGGACGCTGACGAGAGCTCAGGAGACTTGTCACAATATATATATATATATATATATATATATATATATATATATATATATATATACACTTTCAACAGTACAATCGGAACTTCTGCATGATGCGGATTACTGACGTCATCATAAGGCGCAGATTACTGATGTCATCAAAGCGAGTTTGGGTCGAAGTTCATTAACCATCAAAATTAATGATGAAAAAAATATTCTTTCTTAATGTTAAATTCAATACTAATACACATTAAAATAATTTACTGAACATGAACAGCTGTATTTGTTTTACCAAATACCAACAAAGATTAATAAATAGGCTACTGTTGGCTGTTGGCTCAGTTACATGAAACCTTGTTAAGCTTTACCCTAAAAACAATTTTGTCTGATTCTGAGACTAATTATATGGTTGATAAAAAAAAATTAAAAAAAGATAATTGTTTAGTAACATTCTGTTGAGTGACATTTAGCAACACACAGACACCGCTTTATCCACTAAAACATTTATTCAGTTTTCAATTCAGTTTTTAAATCAATTTAATTTTTCAAGCTTGGGTTCAAAAGTAGAAAGAAAGAGAGAGAAAGAAAGAGAGAAAGAAGGAAAGACAGAAAGAAAAGGGAAAAAAGAAAGAAAGAAAGAAAGACAGTCAGACAGAAAGAAAGAAAGAAAGACAGACAGACAGAAAGAAAGAAAGACAGAAAGAACCCACACAAATCTCTTTTTTCATCCATCCATCCATCCATCCATCCATTCATTCATTCATTCATGCTGTAGTAGCAGTCCATAGAACAGAATCCATCAAAATCTCTGTCTGAATAGAAAGCTCTGAAGATCCCCTTCTTTCCATTGCCACAGTATCCAGTGGTGTTTTTGTAGATGCACCCACAGCCATCACACCTGGTGAGCTCGAACTCCACTCTGTACATCTTCCTCACATCTGGACTGACAGACTTCCAGTCAACAATACCTACATAAGAAATTAATGCAATAAACTATCTAAATGTAACATGCATAATACAAAACTAAACTTGTACTTACGTTCATGGTGAACCGCGCAAAGTCTGTGGCTTTGCAAATGAGTGAGAACGTTTTGTCTTTCACTTGGTCTATAAACATGGGTGGCACAAAACGGACACCAAACTGCCAACTCTGTAGGCCTCGTCTTCAATGCACACGTGGTCATCGTTGCGTCTCATAGTAACATGTGTCTGTTAAACAACAATTAAGTAATTACTAAAGCTGCAAGATATAACCCGCAAAGGAAATAAATGATGATTGTTTTTTAATAAGCTATTGTAATATACATATCTACAATATATAAAGCTTTAATCTCATATATAAAAGTATGACTATCTATGACGATTTAAACCACATCTTACTGCCGCCATCTTCTCACAGGAAATTACGTCAATGTATGGTCATCGCTGATTGGCCAACGCGGTTGCCAGAAAGAAACTCCTTTCACCAATGAGAAACCGTCCGGCACGCACCCTACCGTCCGACACGCACCCTACCGTCCGGCACGCACCCTACCGTCCGGCACGCCCCCTACCGTCCGGCACGCCCATTACTCCAAGCTGCAGTTACCCCTATCTCCTTCAATTCGCGTCGAGCAGAGCGCACGTCAGAAGCAGAGGTGTGAACGTTCGCCTCATTGGTCTGTCACCGCTCGTCAATGTCAAAATATTTGACAGCTGCTTCTTTAAGTCAGAAATGTTAAACAAATGACAAAAATATTCAGGCAAATTAATAAACTTTTGTCTAATTTCTGCATTTTGATTTGAAATAGGCCAATGTAACGTCATTTATAATATAATTAACAAACAAGAAATATTAACAAAGCCGTTTTCTTCAGATTAGGCATAAGATTAATAGTAATGAATGTGTGCATATTTTAAATTAATAATTCCATTTGTAGCTCTCAGTAAATAAAAAAGCTCAGCTTTATTCAGATTGTATTGGGCATAAGATTAGTAATGAATGTTTGCATATTGTGAATGAATTCAAACAATGTAGTTGCCTAGTTTTCCTGTTAGCCTTCAGTAAATTAACATGTCTACAAAAATTATTCATAAAGCATATAAATATCAGTTAAACATATGTTTACTTTCTTCACTGACAAAAATGGAAGAACTTTATCCGTCATATTTGCCCATGACATGGTTTTTAAGCTATTGTTATCTAATATTTTAGCATTCAGAACATCTTAAAATTCACATATATAGATAATAGAAATAAATTTTTTCTCGAGGGGCCATGCCCCCGAAACCCCCCTAGCCTCACATTTGGGATCTCAGTGATTATAAACCTGTATACATTGTATGATTAAGGGATGTACAATATGGTCATGCAGAATAAGGCATTAATATTTGCTTTATAAGTAGGCCTATAAGTAATACTAAACAGCCAATATCCTAATATGCATACTAATAAGCTACTAGTTAATAGTGAGAATTGGACCCTAAACTAAAGTGTTACCTTTTTTTTTTTCATACCCTCATAGGGGGCTGAGCCCCCCTAAAATTAAAATCCTAGAATTGCCCATGATGCATACAAGTACATTGCATATTTAACACTAATATTTAAAAGTAGACAGTAGTAATGATTATCATATTGATTTCAACATTTCTATGAGTAATTTGAAGTTTATTTATTTTGAATTAATAAAAATATATATACAGGTGCTGGTCATATAATTAGAATATCATCAAAAAGTTGATTTATTTCACTAATTCCATTCAAAAAGTGAAACTTGTTTATTATATTAATTAATTACACACAGACTGATATATTTTAAATTATTATTTCTTTTAATTTTGATGATTATAACAGACAACTAAGGAAAATCCCAAATTCAATATCTCAGAAAATTAGAATATTACTTAAGACCAATACAAAGAAAGGATTTTTAGACATCTTGGCCAACTGAAAAGTATGAACATGAAAAGTATGAGCATGTACAGCACTCAATACTTAGTTGGGGCTCCTTTTGCCTGAATTACTGCTGCAATGCGGTGTGGCATGGAGTCGATCAGTCTGTGGCACTGCTCAGGTGTTATGAGAGCCCAGGTTGCTCTGATAGTGGCCTTCAGCTCTTCTGCATTGTTGGGTCTGGCAAGTCGCATCTTCCTCTTCACAATACCCCATAGATTTTCTATGGAGTTAAGATCACGCGAGTTTGCTGGCCAATTAAGAACAGGGATATCATGGTCCTTAAACCAATTTACTGGTTGCTTTGGCACTGTGTGCAGGTGCTAAGTCCTGTTGGAAAATGAAATCTGCATCTCCATAAAGTTGTTCAGCAGTAGGAAGCATGAAGTGCTCTAAAACTTCCTGGTATACGGCTGCATTGACCTTGGACCTCAGAAAACACAGTGGACCAACACCAGCAGATGACATGGCACCCCAAACCATCACTGACTGTGGAAACTTTACACTGAACCTCAGGCAACGTGGATTGTGTGCCTCTCCTCTCTTCCTCCAGACTCTGGGACCCTGATTTCCAAAGGAAATGCAAAATTTACTTTCATCAGAGAACATAAATTTGGAACACTTTTTTTCCTTTTTGTCTTTAGCACAGGCGAGACGCTTCTGACGCTGTCTGTTGTTCAAGAGTGGCTTGACACAAGGAATGCGGCAGCTGAAACCCATGTCTTGCATACGTCTGTGCGTAGTGGTTCTTGAAGCACTGACTCCAGCTCCAGTCCACTCTTTGTGAATCTCCCCCACATTTTTGAATGGGTTTTGTTTCACAATCCTCTCCAGGGTGCGGTTATCCCTATTGCTTGTACACTTTTTTCTACCACATCTTTTCCTTCCCTTCGCCTCTCTATTAATGTGCTTGGACACAGAGCTCTGTGAACAGCCAGCCTCTTTTGCAATGACCTTTTGTGTTCTGCCCTCCTTGTGCAAGGTGTCAATGGTCGTCTTTTGGACAACTGTCAAGTCAGCAGTCTTCCCCATGATTGTGTAGCCTACAGAACTAGACTGAGAGGCCATTAAAGGCCTTTGCAGGTGTTTTAAGTTTATTAGCTGATTAGAGTGTGGCACCAGGTGTCTTCAATATTGAACCTTTTCACAATATTCAAATTTTCTGAGATACTGAATTTGGGATTTTCCTTAGTTGTCTGTTATAATCATCAAAATAAAAAGAAATAAACGTTTGAAATATATCAGTCTGTGTGTAATGAATGAATATAATATGCAAGTTTCACTTTTTGAATGGAATTAGTGAAATAAATCAACTTTTTGATGATATTCTAATTATATGACCAGCACCTGTTAACATAGGCTATAGCTTCAGCACTTTATGAAACTACATTTAAGGTATTTTATACATTTTCTTAATATAAAAAGTTGTAAAAATGAATAAACTATTTGGAAATTGATGTAAAAAAATTTGTTCAACAATGCATACAGACAATGATTCTAAAATATAAGTGGGATGATGCTTGCTGATTGCTTGAATTACAAGCATCACTCTAAAGCCTGTTTTCATCTTAACAATGAAAACATTGACTTGAGTCATTTGCATTTTTGTATATAAATAATATATAACAGGTTTTCGAAATAAGTCTCTTATGCTCACCAAGGCTGCATTTATTTGATTAAAAATACAGTAATATTGTGAAATATTATTATTTAAAAATAACTTTTCTATTTTAACATTTTTTAAAATGTAATTAAATCTTGTGATGGCAAAGCTGAATTGTCAGCAGCATTTACTCAGCATTTTCAGTGTCACGTGATCCTTCAGAAATCAAACTTGTACTCCACTTCAACTTGTACTTCAGCTTGTACTCCCATTTATAAAACGCCATTTATGATGAGACCCAGATATTGATTGGGGCAGTTTAAGTACTTGTATTCTGGTGGCTTTTCCAAACATGAACTATTTGAAGCCCAAAACTTTAGTACACTGTTAACCCGGATAAGTTGAATTTATTTTAAAATTGGTGGAAACTCTGTTTGCCCTTAAAAAGTAATGTGAACTTAAAAATTTTTAGTTAAAACTTAAATTGTAAACCGTGAAATGTGACACTTAAAATGTTTTGTAATATCAATTAGTAATTGTAATTATTACACATAGTATATTTAAGTTCAATGTACCAAGTAAGTTAAGTTTATATGAATTGTTTTATTTACCCACCCTAACCCTAACTCACAGTATAACTTTGAACCTGTGTTTCTCCCAGACTCATGAGAGCCATAAAGGTGAAAGCTCTTCTTCTGTGCTGACTGCAGACCTCTTCCCCTCCACTGTCTGATCATGGATGATACAGCTCAACAAGACACATCTTCCCTCATGAAGGGAGCCAGAGACATTGCTAAGGAGGCCAAACGACAAGCTGCTAAGAAAGTCAACAAAGTTGTGGAGCGTGCCTCAAACGACAGTCGCACCTACCACCGCTTCCAGGACGAAGATGACGACTACAACAGCCAGCCGGATGGGAACTACACAGGCAACAATGCCAATGATGAAGAGGGATCCAGCGATGCTACTGAGGGTCACGATGACGAGGATGAGATATATGAGGGGGAGTACCAGGGGATCCCCTCGGATACAAAGCCCAGAGATGGACAGGTGGCTTTGGGACAGCCGCTGGCTGATGGTCTGAAAGACCGGCGAGAGCTGGAGAATGAGAGGCAGGCGGACGAGGAGGAATTGGCCCAGCAGTACGAGCTTATCATACAGGAGTGTGGACATGGCAGGTTTCAGTGGCAGCTGTTCTTCACGCTGGGGTTGGCGCTCATGTCCGATGGTGTGGAGGTCTTTGTGGTGGGCTTCGTTCTCCCTAGTGCAGAGACGGATATGTGTGTGCCTGGCTCGAGCTCTGGATGGTTAGGTAAGAATAACAGGGAATGGCAACAAATACACATTGACACTATATTATGCATTTGGCTCAAAACCACGCACATTGCTGGCAAGGTATACATTTGATTATTTCATACATTCCCTGGGAATCAAACCCATGAGCTTAGGTTTACCAGTACCATGCACAACTGTTTGGGATAGGTTACCTTCATAGAGGTAAACAATAAAACAATAAATAAAAAAAGTAGAATTGTAAAAACTTAAAGCTAGAATTTCTTCCATCTCTGTATTGTGTTAGTTCTAAGTGGTTCTTATCTTCTTGTGCTACTTTTACTTCTTTGTTGTCTACTTCTTTTTCTATATTTTTATGACCAAATAACAATAACACAAATGCAAATAAATATATGTATGCTTGACACTAGCTAATATATATATATATATATATATATATATATATATATATATATATATATATATATATATATATATATTTATTAGGGGTGTAACGGTACACAAACCTGACAGTTCGGTACGTACTTCGGTTTTGAAGTCACGGTTCGGTACGAGTTCGGTACAGCAGTTTTACAAAATTTATTTTTATTTATTTTTATTAAACAGTGATTTACTGGAAAAAAGTGTCTGTCCTTAAAATAATTAAATTATAACTAAACGTTTGTTGAAGATATTCCTGTAAACTATATAGGGAGTTACTTACTTACTTGCACATTAATATTAAAGGTTAACAACAGAGCCCAAACTATTAGCCTAAATTCAGTTGCTACTTATTTTTAGGTATAATAATCAACACTCAAATAACACACAGTACGCAAACATGTAAACTTCACATAAGGCAGTTTTTGCAATAACTTCTAAATCTAATTATAAAATAGTTTTTTATCCAATTCGTTGTTGAAATATAATAATTTATACACAGTGTCTGTCATTTTCATGACAGGTTTATTTAAACATGCATGAAATAATCAAGACATTACTTAAAAGGTTAAGTAGAATATAATGAATATATAGGCTAATATAGTGCATATATTTAGTGAAAGAGTTGATTTCTCTAGTGAATTAAATTCCGTGGACACTGAATGACTGCCTGAGGTAAATGTGATGCTACATGACATTGTTTAGTTTACACGCAGTTATATTGAGGTCTTTCCACTGCTGAAACACTGATTGAGTGATTACACCACATATGATACGTGACAGTAAGTTGTAATGTATCCTCAACATACCTTCAGATGTTCATTCATGTTTAGGAAGAGATGATCGATCGCGTTCACAGATGATTGCTTTCTCACGTGTGTGCGCCGCGCGGCCACTTGAACTGTGATCAGTGATCAGTCACGCCACATTAAAGAGCGTAAAAACGGCATTTATCGTTTTAATTTTGTGATAAATTAGACTGAATACTAAATATGTTTGTGTGGGAACTCGGATTGAAGTGTGTTGCGCGCTTAAAACAACCCGATTGTTAACTGTTAAAGATTCGGAAACCGTTCGGTACGCGTGCACCGAACCGAAAGCCCTGTCCTGTCCGGTTGTTAAGTCTGACGTCACGCGGCAACGCTTCCGGGTCCAAGCGCTCTATCTCATACCACAAGAAAAACAACAATAGTTGCTAATATACACACACACTGGGGTGTAATACTACAACAAAATATATAATCATAACCTTTATCTCCATACCAAAATTACAGATGGCCAGACAGTGATGTCTGCGATGCTGTGAGCACAGAGACTATTGTGTAGACTGTAAGTATTTAAAATGTTTAACTTTTTAAAATGTTTGATGTTTAATATGAATAAATAATCGCTCATAAATGGCCGTCAATGGCATTCTCAAGTGAAACGAGTTGAGGTTTGGAACCAGAAACGGCATTCCTTATGTCACGACTTAACAAGCGGGTACCGAAACGGTTCGGTACGAATGTACCGTTACACCCCTAATATATATATATATATATATATATATATATATATATATATATATATATATATATATATATATATATATATATATATATATATATATGATAATTTTAAAAGTATATGCACACACATCACTCCGTCCAAAGTTCCTAATTAATACTTGTCAGTGTATGGTTGCAAACAATGAAAATAAAGGATGAAAATAAAGCTGGATTTAGTCACGGCAGATGGTTTTATGAGAAAACAGATAGAACAGGAATGGAATAACGGAGGAGGACAGACAAATCAAGTGAACAAAGACAGGAGCCAAAATCTATACCCTTATGATTTCACTTTTTTAACTCTAGTTAGTTTGTAATGTTGCTGTTTGAGCATAAACAACATCTGCAAAGTTACAACACTCAAAGTTCAAAGCAAAAGGAGATATTTTCTTTGAAAGAAATCACTTTTTAAGGACTACAACAAACGGCTGGTAGGGATTACAACGAGCTTCCTCCTGGGTTAGTGTACATCACTAACCCTGACATTTACATAAACCTCGCCCCCAGGAACACGCAACAAAGGGGGTGAGGCCATGTTGAGAATTTATAGATTATGATAGAATATGCTAATCAATGACTTGAAGATAGTTAACTCCACATCAGCTACATAAATTCATCAACTAACCAACTAACCAATTTTGCACAAAACGAACCGTTTCAGAAACGTCCTGTTGCATTCTACATGATGTCACTTCTTCTTGAGTCTTTCCATCATTGTCCAACACCGGTTGGAACATAAAAGGCTGAACAGTTTCATTGCCTTTCTGCATGAGGTAATCAGAGCTGCTAACTGTAGTTATTGAAGCTCCGGCCCCGTGAGCAGCAGTTCATTTGCATTTAAAGGGACACAAAAACGGCATGTTTTTGCTCACCTTCAAAAAGTGACAATTTTAACACGCTATAAAAAATGATCTGTGGGTATTTTGAGCTAAAACAGCCCATACACATTCTGGGGACAGCAGATACTTATTTTACATCCTGTAAAAAGGGGCAATCAACCACCCCTTTAAATAGGGCACTATTCAATTGTTTAATTAAGGTTGGTTTATACATAGTTCCCTTTCAGTCGGTCACATTCGACGTACGTCGGAACTAACCGACGAATTGGGATCTGTTTCAGAGACCAATCTACTTCGAGTGTATTAGAAACGAGCCAATGAACATTGGCATGCGGTTCACACATTCCACGCGCCGCATACGGAAGTGGAAGTACCGCATATCGCTTTCAACTTCGGAGCCGAGCATTGTTATAGGTTCCTACAAAGAGTGTGTCTTGACTACGAGTCAACGAGGAAGAAGAGAGAAAAACTGCTTACCTGTTCCAGTGTTGGTGTGATGGTGCCTTACATTGGTGGTCGCGGGAAAAAGAAAAACAGTTGGTTCGCTGGCCGTTTTCCTTTTGAGTGCTCACAGCAGGCTTGCACCTTTGAACTGCTGTGAGCCGCGGCCATTTCCCCTGTGTGCCTCGGCACTTGTTGGAGCGGTTTCTCTTCTCTCTAAAAGAGCAACACGGTTTGACCCTGCGTCTTTTTCAAGATGTCATTCAAACCGTGTGTTTCTGGATGCCGTCGGTATCTGTCTCCAGTTGACGGGCACGATCGCTGTCTTTCATGTTTGGGCGTTCAGCATGCTGAGGCGGCTTTCTTGGATGACTCATGTTCGCACTGCGCGAAGGCTCCAATACCTCAAAAGGAGTGGAGTCCCATCGTGCATCCCCCGATCTAGTGGTCCTCCCGCTGCAAAGCAGAGGGCTGCTACTTTGGCTGATGCCTTTGGTGGAGACCTGAGGGTTACAGTGAGGACACTCCCGCCGGGTCAACAGACTCCTCGGGGCCCCTCCCCCCTCCGCTGCGCCGGTAGAGCTTCCGGAAGAGCGCGCTTGTCCTTCCCATGGGGGGCCAGCCGTTTCTTTTGGGGCTTCGATTGAGGACATGTTATCGATAGCTGCATCGGGGGACAAGCTAATGGACTCTGGAGATGAAGATCCGGCTGCGTTGCCCCCTTCGGGTGTGGTAGCGTTGCCCGCATCCGATCCAGAGCTCACGGCTATGCTTTCCCAGGCCGCCGCCAGTGTCGGGCTCGAGTGGAACCCTCCACCGCGTCCCAAACCCTCGCGGCTAGACGATTGGTATCTCGGGACGGACCGTGCTGGTTCTCAGCACCCCGCCCCAGTACCATTCTTTCCGGAAGTGCATCAGGAGCTCACAAAGTCGTGGACGGCACCCTACAGCGCTTGTGCACGATCGACTGACTCCTTCGTCCTCACTACCCTCGATGATGGCGCAGCTAAGGGTTACGTGGAGGTCCCCCCAGTGGAGCGGTCGGTTGCGATGCAACTGTGTCCTAAGACCACTACCGACTGGCGGGGTCACCCACGTCTCCCCTCCCGGGCGTGTAAGTTCTCGTCCGGTCTAACGGGCAGAGCCTACACAGCCTGCGGGGAAGCTGCGTCATCTTTGCATGCCATGGCGCTCCTGCAGGTCTACAAGGCCAAAGCGCTTAAGGAACTGCACGAGGGTAGTTCCGACCCAGGGGTTATGCAGGAACTGCGTACTGCAACGGACCTCGCCCTCCGGGTGACGAAAGTCACCGCACGCACCCTGGGTCGGGCGATGTCTACACTGGTGGTCCAGGAACGCCACCTTTGGCTGAACCTGGCGGATATGCGTGAGGCCGACAAAGTGCGGTTCCTCAACGCCCCTGTCTGCCAGGCCGGCCTCTTCGGCGACGCCATCGAGACCTTCGCCCAGCAGTTGTCGGTGGCCCAGAAGCAGACGGAGGCCATCAAGAACATCCTGCCCCGGCGACCCGCTGCTGCCTCCACCCAGTCGCCGACCGCAGCACCTCCGTCTGCACGTCGCCGAGGGCATCCTTCTGCGGCCGCCTCCGCCCCTGCTAAACCCAAGCAGCAGCCTCCACAATCGGGGAAGCAGGGTGCCAGTCGCAAGGGGGGCACCCAACCCGCGTCGGGGCCCGCAAAGTCTGCAGGTAAGTGCAAGAGTAAGCGGCCCTGACTCGGGGAGCCCAGGGAGAAGAGGAGCTGCTCCAGGGGAAGAGGACCGGGGGGAGAATGTCTTCAACATCAAGGCTGGTACCGAAATCCTGCCACTGGCCCTCCGGGGTCCAGCGGTACCCACATTCTCAATAAAAGAGCAGTTTCCTCCCTCCCTGAGCTCCGAGAGGTTGGCAGTGTGCAACGCCCCCGGGCCTTGCCACTCCTTTCCTCCCCTCTCACCCCTCGCCAGGGGGCAGCAGTGTGGGCACCGAGGACGCCCCCGGGCCTTCTCACCCACACTCTGCCCCACCTGGAGTACTCAGACAACACTCCGGGCTGCCTCCGGGCCTCCCGAGTCGGGTCTGAGTGCTCCACCTCGCTGCCTCACCCCGGGTACGTCTGTGGTGCCGTTGGTCCCGCTTGTTTGGTCTCTGGGGTCCTGGCTTGACCTCCCCAGACCGTCACGCTGGCTCATCCGTACCATCAGACTCGGCTATGCGATTTAATTCGCACGCCGGCCTCCCAAGTACAGGGGCATCCTCTTCACCTCAGTGCGGAGCAGCAATGCCCATGTCTTGCGGTCCGAGATCGATGTCCTGCTGGCGAAGGGCGCGATCGAGCCAGTTCCTCCTGCCGATATGAGGTCGGGGTTCTACAGCCCCTACTTCATTGTACCCAAGAAAGGGGGTGGGTTAAGACCAATCTTGGACCTGCGCATTTTGATTCGGGCCCTGCACAAGCTCCCGTTCAAAATGTTAACGCAGAAACGCATTTTCCAGTGCATCCGTCCACTAGATTGGTTCGCAGCGATCGACCTGAAGGACGCGTACTTTCATGTCTCTATCCTTCCTCGACACAGACCGTTCCTGCGCTTTGCGTTTGAGGGGAGGGCATATCAGTACAAAGTCTTGCCCTTCGGGCTGTCCCTGTCGCCTCGCGTCTTCATGAAAGTCGTCGAGGCAGCCATTGTTCCGCTCAGAGAACGTGGCGTTCGGTTACTCAACTATCTCAACGACTGGCTCATACTGGCTCAGTCTCGGGATCAGTTGTGCGAACACAGGGACATGGTGCTCAGTCACCTCAGCCTGTTGGGACTTAGGGTCAACCGAGAGAAGAGCAAACTCTGTCCCACGCAGAGGATCTCTTATCTCGGTATGGAGTTGGATTCGGTCAGCCGGACTGCGCGCCTCACTCCAGAGCGCGTCCGGTCAGTGTTGAACTGCTTGAATACGTTCAAAGGCAGGACAACGGTCCCACTGAAATTCTTTCAGAGGCTCCTGGGGCATATGGCTTCAACGCTGGTTACATGACCGAGTCCCGAGATGGGCGTGGCAGCGGTCAGTACCGGGTCTCAGTGACTCCTTACTGTTGCCAAACCTTCAACCCGTGGTCAGACCCCTCGTTTCTCCGGGCCGGAGTGTCCTTAGAACAGGTGTCCAGGCATGCTGTGGTCTTCACGGATGCCTCATCCACGGGCTGGGGGGCCACGTACAACGGGTACGCAGTTTCGGGTCTTTGGACGGGGCCCCAACTGCGTTGGCATATCAATTGCCTAGAGTTACTGGCGGTACGTCTTACCCTGGCCCGGTTCAAGAAACCGCTTCGGGGCAAGCATGTACTGGTCCGTTCAGACAGCACTGCGGCCGTTGTGTACATAAACCAACAGGGTGGTCTACGCTCCCGTTGCATGCTCTGGCTCGCCCGCCATCTCCTCCTGTGGAGTCAGAAGTTTGTGAGGTCACTTTGTGCCATTCACATCCCATGTGCGCTGAACCAGACAGCCGACGAGCTCTCTCGTCAGTCGACACCTCCGGAGCGTCCAGCTGATATGGGACCACTTCGGGGTTGCACAGGTAGACCTGTTTGCTTCCCCGGAGTCGACCCATTGCCAGTGGTACTACTCCCTGACCGGAGGTACCCTAGGCACAGATGCACTGGCGCACAGCTGGCCCCGGGACCTACGCAAATACGCTTTTCCCCCAGTGAGCCTTCTAGCACAGACTCTGTGCAAGGTCAGGCAGGACGAGGAGCAGGTCTTGTTAGTTGCGCCCTATTGGCCCAACCGGACCTGGTTCCCCGAACTCTCACTCCTCGCGACAGCCCCTCCCTGGCCGATCCCCCTGAGGAAGGACCTTCTTTCTCAGGGGCTGGGCACTCTATGGCACCCGCGTCCAGACCTCTGGAATCTCCATGTCGGAGGTTCTAGGTGGCCTGCCACAAGCAGTGGTTCTAGGTGGCCTGCCAACACCATCGCTCTACGAGGCGCCTCTATTCCCTGAAGAGGAACCTGTTCGTCGAGTGGTACTCTTCCTGCCGGGAAGTGTTTGATTAACGTTGTGCTTTCCTTCCTGCAGGATGGGTTGGAGCGAAGGCTGTCTCCCTCCACCCTCAAAGTGTAATCGTCAGGTTCCTCAGAGGTGCAAGGAGACTGAATCCTCCTCGTTCAACCTCGGTACCCTCTTGGGATTTAGCCCTAGTGCTTGGAGCACTCCAGGGTCCACCATTTGAGCCTTTGCCGTCAGTTGAGCTAAAAATCCTGTCCATGAAGACAGTCCTCCTGACTGCATTGGCCTCAATCAAGAGGGTAGGGGACCTGCATGCACTTTCGGTCGACGAATCGTGCCTAGAATTCGGGCCGGCCTACTCTCACATTGTCCTGAGACCGCGGCCTGGATATGTGCCCAAGGTTCCTACCACTCCCTTTCGGGACCAGGTGGTGAACCTGTAAGCGCTGCCTTCGGAGGAGGCAGACCCAGCCCTAGCTTTATGTCCCGTCCGCGCTCTCCGCGCTTATGTTGACCGGACTCAGAGCTTCAGATCCTCACAGCAGCTCTTCGTCTGTTACGGAGGTCAGACTTATGGTCAGGTTACGGAGGTCAGCAGAAGGGAAAGGCTGTTTCCAAGCAGAGGTTGGCCCACTGGATAGTGGATGCCATCGTCTTACCAGTCCCAAGACGTACCTTGCCCGTTCGGGGTGCGAGCACACTCAACAAGGAGTGTTGCTTCATCCTGGGCACTGGCTCACGGTGCCTCACTGTCAGACATTTGTAGAGCTGCGGGCTGGGCGACACCTAACACGTTCGCTAGATTTTATAGCCTCCGTGTAGAGCCGGTATCTTCCCGCATCCTCGCCCCCAGGGGCCAGTAGCGCTAAGTACCCGTTCTAGTGTCGGCTTGCAACGCCACTCTCGCCCTCTGGGCCGGATACGTGCGTCTATTGTCTCCAGTTGTGTTCCCCGGAAACGGCTAACCCTGTCGAGCTCCTCCGTCACCCTGCGGTGCCAGAAATTGCAGACCGTCTGACGCTAGGCCTGCACCCCGTATGCTTGTGGAACGTGTGTGTAGGCTGGGTTCCATATGTTGCGGTCCCCTAACAGCTACCCCATATGTGTATTTTCCACGGTACCAGCTACCCTACTCGGCTAGCCCCGTGTCTTTCCCTGGACAGAGCCCGCTCTGCCGTCTCTGGGTGTTCTTCCCCCCCCTGGGACCAGATTGGGTCCACCCCAGAGACTTCCATGTGTTGCACTACCCTGATAGGTTAGTATTTCCACCCCTCCTTCCATTGAAGGATGTGGCTCCACAGCGTACCATCTCCTGAGACGGGCACGCTTTCCCAGCGTTATCCAATAGTCATTCTGAGTGGGTCTTGCAGGAACAGCAAGTGACTGTCCTTCCCTGCCGGGAGCCCTGACTCCCACTCCAACATAGGAGTGGTCCAGCGAGCTCAGGCAGGGCGCTGGAAGGGCCAGCATCCCTGGCGTGTTGGTAGGGATCCCAATTTGTCGGTCAGTTCCGACGTACGTCGAACGTGACCGACTGAAAGGGAACGTCTCGGTTACGTATGTAACCCTCGTTCCCTGAAGGAGGGAACGGAGACGTACGTCCTGTCGCCAGGTGCTGTGCTTCAGCTGAAGGCCCGAGCCACTTATCTCGGCTCCTCAGTTGAAAACGATATGTGGTACTTCCACTTCCATATTTATACCCGCGCAGCGGGGCGGCGTGTGGAATGCGTGAACCGCATGCCAATGTTCATTGGCTCGTTTCTAATACACTTGAAGTAGATTGGTCTCTGAAACAGATCCCAATTCGTCGGTCAGTTCCGACGTACGTCTCCGTTCCCTCCTTCAGGGAACGAGGGTTACATACGTAACCGAGACGGTTTCATGACAGAGTTCAAGATACAACTTTTAACTACTGGAGATGCTAGTTTGCTAAGTTTCAAATGATTATTAAACAGCAATGGTTTTTACATTCAAAAACATCATAATGAATAAGTAATAGGCTATTTTCTGCCCTTGTTTTGAGCCTCTCTCAAGAAACGTTCGTTTTTTTGGGTGTGCCGTACTGAAGACTTGGAAGTAAACGCCCACAGCTAGGATTGAATAAGATTTGCATATTGAATGAGCTTCAGCTCAATTTTTTTGAAATTGTGTGGGGAAACGCTCACAGGGCTCACAAAATATCTTTATCAAACAAACACAATGATTCATCTCTCATCAATTCCACTTGCGATTGATTGGAATGTTATTTTTTTATTACTTGGCCTGCCCGATCTGTGAATATAACCGTGAACCGTGCACACACACACACACACGCAAGAAAGGAATGTTATTTCACTATTTAAGATAACGGCAGGTCGGGCTTAAGTTTTGGTAGCCCATCTGAAAAACACATAGCCCCGGGACGTTGGGCTTTGCAAGCCCTAGCCCATAACGTTACAAGTCCGAGTCTGATCACGAATGAACCAATAACACTTCAAATAAAGGATTCTCCAGCCTGTGACAGCGTGCTAAGGTATGTTCAGTTAGACACGTACACATGATCAATACGATCTGTAAAATGCAATACTATCACATATAAAAAACATGTTTTATTCACATACGTTTGTTGTACCATTCCTGTCGGATCCAATATAGAAGGCACAGCATTGTGTTTTTATCTCAATATGTCTGCAAATCCAGTCTCAACCTGTATCTTGTTTACAAACGATTCCACGGTGAAATGAAGTGAACAAACGCAATGTCTTACGCACATGAGTCGGATCCGGCATGTTTATTGCTCAGTAGCGCAATCCGTTTAGCTCCACGAGTCGGTGGGCGGGCTTGAGGCGGCGTTTCAGCATACGATGACGTCAATGGTCGACATATTCTGAGATCGAGCGTTTTCTGGGCCTGGTGTCAATAAAAGCTTTTCTTTGACTAACAAGGAAGTTTTCAGCTCCGAAACTTACAGGATTATCATGATTAACTTGTATACAGTGAGGAAAATAAGTATTTGAACACCCTGCTATTTTGCAAGTTCTCCCGCTTAGAAATCATGGAGGGGTCTGAAATTGTCATCGTAGGTGCATGTCCACTGTATACACAATGTATGATTTTCTAACTATTTATTTGTATGATACAGCTGCAAATAAGTATTTGAACACCTGAGAAAATAAATGTTAATATTTGGTACAGTAGCCATTGTTTGCAATTACAGAGGTCAAACGTTTCCTGTAGTTTTTCACCAGGTTTGCACACACTGCAGGAGGGATTTTGGCCCACTGCTCCACACAGATCTTCTCTAGATCAGTCAGGTTTCTGGCCTGTCGCTGAGAAACACGGAGTTTGAGCTCCCTCCAAAGACTCTCTATTGGGTTTAGGTCTGGAGACTGGCTAGGCCAAGCCAGAACCTTGATATGCTTCTTACAGAGCCACTCCTTGGTTATCCGGGCTGTGTGCTTCGGGTCATTGTCATGTTGGAAGACCCAGCCTCGACCCATCTTCAATGCTCTAACTGAGGGAAGGAGGTTGTTCCCCAAAATCTTGCAATACATGGCCCCGGTCATCCTCCCCTTAATACAGTGCAGTCGCCCTGTCCCATGTGCAGAAAAACACCCCCAAAGCATGATGCTACCACCCCCATGCTTCACAGTAGGGATGGTGTTCTTTGGATGGTACCCATCATTCTTCTTCCTCCAAACACGTTTAGTGGAATTATGACCAAAAAGTTATATTTTGGTCTCATCTGACAACATGACTTTCTCCCATGACTCCTCTGGATCATCCAAATGGTCATTGGCAAACTTAAGACGGGCCTGGACATGTGCTGGTTTAAGCAGGGGAACCTTCCGTGCCATGCATGATTTCAAACCATGACGTCTTAGTGTATTACCAACAGTAACCTTGGAAACGGTGGTCCCAGCTCTTTTCAGGTCATTGACCAGCTCCTCCCGTGTAGTTCTGGGCTGATTTCTCACCTTTCTTAGGATCATTGAGACCCCACGAGGTGAGATCTTGCATGGACCCCAGTCCGAGGGAGATTGACAGTCATGTTTAGCTTCTTCCATTTTCTAATGATTGCTCCAACAGTGGACCTTTTTTCACCAAGCTGCTTGGCAATTTCCCCGTAGCCCTTTCCAGCCTTGTGGAGGTGTACAATTTTGTCTCTAGTGTCTTTGGACAGCTCTTTGGTCTTGGCCATGTTAGTAGTTGGATTCTTACTGATTGTATGGGGTGGACAGGTGTCTTTATGCAGCTAACGACCTCAAACAGGTGCATCTAATTTAGGATAATAAATAGAGTGGATGTGGACATTTTAAAGGCAGACTAACAGGTCTTTGAGGGTCAGAATTCTAGCTGATAGACAGGTGTTCAAATACTTATTTGCAGCTGTATCTTACAAATAAATATTTAAAAAAAATCATATATTGTGATTTCTGGATTTTTTTTTTTTCAGATTATGTCTCTCACAGTGGACATGCACCTACGATGACAATTTCAGACCCCTCCATGATTTCCTAGTGGGAGAACTTGCAAAATACCAGTGTGTTCAAATACTTATTTTCCTCACTGTATATCAAAGGCTCAAAGGAAAGTTGATTTCTCAATTCATCACCCCTTTAAACACAAAACAGGGTAAACGAGACAGGAATTGTAACAGTGTATATCTTCTTTTACAAAATGTTTTCTTATTTAATGCCCTTCTTTTTATTAAAATGTCACAACAACATCTAACGCATAGATGTGACAGATTGATATCTAGTGTGGCCAGCCATTTTACTATGTTGGACAAAAAGGAAGCAACAAAGGGGCAATACAAAATATTTTATGTTTTCATCTTCTTTTTCTGCTTCATTTTATAATTGTTACTTTTGAAAGAGCAAGTGTGTGATACTGTTATTTAAACAGTCTAGTTCTCTTTGACTTGGTTCAGGGTCATTGATATTCACATTAATTGACATTCTTATGTGTTTTATCAGTTTAATCGAGTCTGAGCATCTCTCTCTCTCTTTCTTTCTATCCTTCTTTTTTATCCTGCTTTTTCTTCACTTAAGCACTCATCTGGAGAGCCCTGAGGGCATTGCGTGGCATGCTCTGCTTCCCTCTCTTTCATGCTCCCTCTCTCTCTTTGTCCTTATACTCTGTCAATGGCTTTTAAGACAATCACACGTGGCCGGCCGTGACTGTCGGTACAGCTACTGGCCTTTGAGATCAGATACAGTCATCAGCTGAAGAACTTGCTGCTCCTTAGCCAGGACCAAAATAAATGTATATACTGTACAAAAAAGCTCAAATGCTTTTTCATCTCAGACATTATCAAAACCAATATATATATAAAAGTTTATGCTATTTTAAAGGCTCCTACTTTTGTTTTGGAGATCTCTTACAACAGGTTTACATGCATCAAAGGTCAACACTTTCATTTTCTCAAACATTGCACATCACCACAATTTTCAATGATTCTCAAACAACTTAAAGGATGAATCATTCTCTCTAAATCCATCCTTTCCAATAGCCTGCTGTGCTCTGATTGGCCAGATGGCCCAGTCTGTTGTGATTAGTCTGCCGCGTACTGCGCATGTTTTGAAAGATAAATGCCTATTACCAACCTCCGGAGGCTTCCTCAGTCCTCAGCGACTACACACTGTAAAGACAGTAACTACAACATCGATTTTACCTTATCAATCTGAACGCAAGTCCGATGATGAAACATTGGAAGAACTAGTTATTCAACCTGAACCTCCATCGCTAGTACGACCTGAGCAGGACATTTCTCATAGATGCACTACTCATTTTGAGGTACATTATGAGATGTTGCAACTGTAATTCCTATAAAAACTGTAATTCCCTGTATCTGCGCAAACCAATCGAGGAGCATCCCGTCGACAGAGAGCAGAGCCCGCTAATAGGGCCATCAGGTTAATTTGACTAAAACGAAAATCACTAGTCACGAAGCTTAATAGCACGGCCGTCTACGCAATACTCATTCCCGTTATTCTCAGGGAACCGAGGTTACATAAGTAACCGAGTACGTTCCCTTTCGAAAACAGTTCACTCGTATTGCGTCTTGCTGGATGCAACACTGTTCAATCACGCCATGCTATTAAAGCTGAAAGACTTTGCTCTGATCTCCAGCCTGAGGTAGCAAGGCCTGAGGCATTAGAGTAGAACAGAAGTCCAACTCGGGCCCTGTTTGAGCAGCTGCATCAACTCGGGGAACCATGTTTGAACCACCTATGAGGAGGACTGCACATTTGCTTTCCCTGATCCATTTGATGGCCTGAGGGAGCATCAAACCTGGGGGAAATGTGTAGAGGGGAAGGCTGGGCCATTCGTGGGCCAGCACATCCCTGTTCTTCAAAAAGAATATTGGGCAGTAAGAGTTGTCTTCTGAGGCAAATAGGTCTACCTCTGCCCTCCCAAAGATACTCCAGATTTGGTGAACAGTTTGGGGATGGAGAGACATTCCCAGGGGGAATGTTGTCTCGAGACAGCATGTCCACCCCTTGGTACAGTTTGCCCAGCACAAGCGTTGGTCTCAGCGAGCGAAGGTTGTCTTGTGCCCATAGCAGGTGGTGCTTTGGCCATGGTGTTCAAAGAGCCTGACCTGAGTCCGCCCTGGCAATTTATGTAGCATACCACTGCCATGTTGTGCGACCGGACTGCCAAGCATGGGCCGGGACTCTTTGCTTCAGCCAACACTGCAGGAGGCACATACACAGTAGACCGTAGTAGGGTCTGCGAGAAATTGGAGCGAGTAACCTTGTTTTATTGTATTCTGTACCCATTCTGACACATCTGGGATGGCTTCCCAGGCCTATGCCTGAGTGGCTAGGGGCTGAATTAATTCTTGATGCGGGCCGCCATGAGTTGGGGGCCCGGCCATCAAGGTGTTTGGAAGAGGATAGGTGCTCTTTTGTTGAGAATTTTTGTACTTTATTTTGGTTGCTCTTGTAACAGCGTTTGGTTGCAAGGGTGCGTGAGTTTGAATGGGTCCTATAGTTGCAAACAGAACATCTCCAGCTGCCTGAACTGAAAAGGGTGCTGGGAAAAAACACAAGCCTTTTTCGGGGGTGGTGCGACGACTTCAGCACTTCTATTAATTGCTCTGCTAAGCCGCTCACCGCAGGGCCGAAGAGACTGGGGAGTCAAGGAAGGCAGTGCTCATGCCATGACTTTGTAAGCTCATCATACACCTTTGGAAAAAACAGCGCTGATCGTTGTCGAGGGGCCTGTTGGTGCCACGGCAGGAACCACTCGTCGAGGCCGGCTTCTTGTGGGCTCTTTTGGTGCTGGCCAGTTGAGGTCGAGCTCTTCGACAGCCCTGGTGAAAACGCAGATAAGTTTGGCATCCGTACTCACTCTGGCGTCGCTTTTGCTGGTCTGAGGCACGGGGGTGGGGTCATCCAATGAGCCTGACCAATCCTCGCCTTCAGAGACTGCCAATGACATGCTCTCATCGTGGAGATCTTCTTCAGAACCACCAAACGAGACAAGTCTGCTCGCTTCACATGAGGGGTGCTGATCTGCTGCAACAACGTCACGCTTGCTCTTTTAGAGAAAATTTGCTTTTAGAGTGCAAATTTGCCGTTTTAGATACTCGCCGGATGGCTGCAGAAATTAATGTGCACAAACGTTAAATACAAAAATAAGGAAGCATAGGCTTCATTTATTTATCTTTAACAAGTATCCTTTTAGTAAGGAGACCTCAGAAATCTGAATCCAAAATGGAAAAAAAAGGGTGTTGTTTCCAAACAAAGGGGAAAAAAAATAATGTATTTCGGTATCGGCATCGGGCAAAATTAGTTGAAAAATATCGCCACATCAGATATCGGCAAAAATCCAATATTGTGCATCCCTAGTGAAATGGGCCGCTTATATAGCCAGAAGCCCGCCCATTTTGGCCGGCTCTACTCTCTGTCGGCAGGATGCGCCTCATTTGGTTCGTGCAGATATGCCGCCTCGCCATTGGTTCATGCAGTTCCCACAGCCCAGCCAATCAGCGTGCTTATAGCTCTGCACTATGTTGGCTGTGCAGCTGCACCGCGTTTTAAAATAAAGCCTTCAATATTTTAGAGAAAAGGACGTTTTCCCATATACATCTAGCAATACGAGTGAACCGTTTTCGAAAGGGAACTACATATTTTGAACACCCGGTAGAAATTCAATTCAATTCAATTCACTTTATTGTCACACAGCTATATACACAAGTGCAACAGCAGGTGAAATTCTTGGTGCAGTTCCGAGCAACATAGCAGTCACGACATGACATGTACAACATTTAAGCAACAACAGATTACACATCTGATGCGCCCACAATTACTCACAGCACAGTAAACTCTACAATAAACAATAAATAATTTACACAATGTGAGTGTAGTTCTCACAGCTTTAGCCAATATACACATACTTACAATATACATATACTTTAAACAATATACACTAAACATACATTAAACAGTATACATTAAGCTATAATAATAATAATAATAATATACAATGTACAGTATACATTATTATTCACAGTAGAGATCCAATTATGTACAATAGGTGCTATATGATAAATGATAAATAATAAATGATACATAAATGTGTATATAATGTGTGTGTATCTACAGTGGGTTGTGCGGAGTGATATTCTGCCCAGTGTGTGTTATGATACTGATGGATCAGGAGTTAAGTAGTCTGATTGCTTGTGGGAAGAAGCTGTTCTGAAGTCGGCTGGTGCGTGTTCTAATGCTGCGGTACCGTCTGCCTGATGGCAGCAGTGAGAGCAGCCCATGGTTCGGGTGGCTAGAGTCTCTGATGATCCTCTGAGCTCTCTTCACACACCGCCTGGCGTAAATGTCCTGGAGGGAGGGAAGCTCACCTCCGATGATGCAGCTGGCCGTGCGCACTACCCTTTGCAGGGCTTTGCGGCTGCGGGCGGTACTGTTGCCGTACCAGGTGGTGATGCAGCCAGTCAGCAGGCTCTCGATGGTGCTGCTGTAGAAGCGTGTGAGGATGTGGCGGTTCATTCCAAACCTCCTCAGCCGTCGCAGGAAGAAAAGGCGCTGATGAGCCTTCTTCACAACGGCCTCGGAGTGGACGGACCATGAGAGTTCCTCTGTGATGTGGACACCGAGGAACTTGAAGCTGCTGACTCTCTCCACCGGTGCTCCATCGATGGTGATGGGGCGGTGTTCTCTCTCATTCCTCCTGAAGTCGACCACCAGCTCCTTGGTCTTGCTGACGTTGAGGGAGAGGTTGTGCTCCTGACACCACCGTGTCAGAGTGTGCACCTCCTCTCTGTAGGCCGTTTCATCATTGTCGGTGATAAGACCTACCACCGTCGTATCGTCAGCAAACTTGATGATGGTGTTGGAGCTGTGGGTAGCCACACAGTCATGTGTGTACAGGGAGTACAGGAGTGGGCTGAGAACACAACCCTGAGGGGCTCCAGTGTTGAGAGTCAGTGATGAGGAGATGTTACTGCCCATTCTGACCACCTGGCGTCTGTTTGACAGGAAGTCCAGGATCCAGCTGCATAACAGGCTGTTTAAGCCTAGAGCCCGGAGTTTAATGTCAAGTATGGAGGGCACAATGGTGTTGAATGCTGAGCTGTAGTCCACAAACAGCATTCTCACATACGTGTTCCTCTTTTCCAGGTGGGAGAGAGCAGTGTGTATTGTTGATGAAATGGCATCGTCAGTGGAGCGGTTTGTGCGGTATGCAAACTGCAGTGGGTCCAGTGAGGGGGGGAGAACAGAGCAGATGTGGTTTCTGACTATTCTTTCAAAGCATTTGCTGATGATGGGGGTCAGAGCAACAGGACGCCAGTCGTTTAAGCAGGTGGTTTTTGACTGCTTAGGTACAGGCACAATGGTGGACGTTTTGAAGCATGTGGGGACCACAGATAGGGAGAGGGACAGGTTAAAAATGTCCGTGAAAACTCCAGCCAGTTGGTGCGCGCACGCTCTGATCACACGGCCGGGAATGCCGTCTGGACCCGCTGCTTTACGGACATTCACCCGCCGGAAGGATCGGGTTACATCCGCTAAAGATACGGAGAGTGCACCAACCTCTGTATCTTCAGCCGCGAGCTCTCTCTCCGCGAGGGCGGTGTTAGTTCCCTCAAAGCGAGCATAGAAGGTGTTGAGCTCGTCCGGGAGAGAGGCAGCGGTGTTCACGGTGGAGTTTGTGTTCCCTTTATAGTCCGTGATGGTGTTAATTCCCCTCCACATGCTTCTGGAGTCGATGGTGTTGAACTGTCCTTCAATCTTGTCCCTGTACTGCCGTTTTGCTGCTCTGATGGTTTTCCGGAGGGCATAACTTGCTTGTTTATGCTCCTCCGCATTACCGGAGTTAAAGGTGAAGGTTCGCGCATTGAGTGCCGCGCGAACATCCCCGTTTAGCCACGGCTTCTGGTTAGGGTACAGCCGAATTGTTTTGGTCGGAACAACGTCATCTACGCACTTCCTGATGAAACACGTTACGCTATCAGCGTAGACCTCGATGTCGTCATCAGAGGCCGACCGGAACATCTCCCAGTCCGCGTGATCAAAACAGTCCTGTAGCATAGAATCTGATTGGTCCGACCAGCACTGGATGGTTCTGAGGGCGGGTGCTTCCTGTTTGAGTCTTTGCCTATAAGCGGGCAAAAGGAGGATTGACGCGTGATCTGATTTGCCGAATGGTGGGCGTGGGAGTGATTTGTATCCATCCTTGAAGGGGGAGTAACAGTGGTCTAAAACACGGTTCCCTCGCGTGTTGAAGCTAACATGTTGGTGGTATTTGGGTGCGATGCGCTTGAAGTTGGCTTTGTTAAAGTCTCCGGTCACAATAAACGCAGCGTCAGGATGCGCGGTTTCCTGCTCACTCACTGTCCTATACAGTTCCTTTAGTGCCCGGTCTGTGTCGGCTTGTGGGGGAATATACACAGCTGTGATGATGACCGCGGTGAATTCCCTCGGTAGCCAGAATGGTCGGCACAGAACCATGAGAAATTCCAGATCAGGAGAACAGAAAGACTTGATAGAATGTACGTTCCTCTGATCACACCAGGATCGGTTGATCATAAAACATACACCCCCGCCTTTGCTTTTCCCGGAGAGATCTTTTTCTCTGTCCATTCGATGCACGGAGAACCCCGTGGTTTCGATGGCCGAATCTGGAATCTCAGCGGACATCCAGGTTTCTGTAAGGCAGATAATGCAGCAGTCCCTCGTGTCTCGCTGGAAAGAGATCCGCGCTCTCAGCTCGCAGAGTTTATTGTCCAGAGACTGAACATTAGCCAGTAAAATACTGGGAAGCGGGGGTCGGTTTGCGCGGCGTCTAACTCTGATAAGTACGCCGGCTCTCTTCCCTCTTCTCCGGCGTTTGCGTGGTCGGGCCGTCCAGACAAAGGGTTCCGCTGCTGTGTTTGTAAGCAGCGTGTCGTCACTGAAGAATTTAAAGTCCGGTTTTCGGTGTGCGATTGCCGAACCAATGTCCAAAAGTGTCTGTCTGTCGTACTTAGTAAGGCAGACAACATCCAAGACGAAAAACATAAGAACTATAAACAGAACAAACAAAAAACTACAATGTTCCAGCGGAGCTCGCAACGTAGCAGCCATCCTCGGCGCCATTCCTCGACCGCAGAAAATATATACATCAATAATTATTCATACATACCATTTGTGATTCTGAGGAGTAAGCTGGTCCAAGTAAACTGGGCACTGACCCATTTTCAAGAGCAAGCATTAGCGAATCCCACGTTGAACACAGAGATTTGAGAAGCAGATGTCAGTAAAATGACATTTAAGGGCTGGTCAAGTTGTACAACATTAGCGGGCATTATGCAAATGTATTTTCTAGTGACGTATAATCTTCTTGCAGTAGGATTCGAAATACAAACTACTCGTATAGGCGGTTCAGAGTCAATCATTTCTTATGGGAGACAATAACTTTATTTATTGTACACTTTCAACTTTACAGCTTTGCAGAGCGGTTACATTCACAAACAGCTATATTACACACTGCATGAAAGGGAATATTCGAAAAACCACGATAGTGGCTCTCTTATGCTTACTGAGGTTACATTTATATGATCGTTATAACTATTTTCTCTTTTAAAATACTTTAAAATGTAATATAAAGCTGAATATTTCAGCAGCTGTTACTCCGGTCTTCAGTGTCACATGATCCTTCAGAAATCATTCTAATATGCTGATTTGGTGTTCAAGTAAACATTTTTATTATTATCAATGTTTAAAAATGGTTGTGCTGATTAATATTGTTGTGTAAACCATGATAATGAAATACATTTTTTGTAACAATGTAAAAGTCGTAACTGTCCCTTTTAATAATGCATCCTTGCTAAAATTATATTTATTTATTTGAATATGTCTACTATATTCATAGCCTGCTGACTAACAACAGTCTAATTCAGTCATGTTAAACAATGAAAATCTCTCGGTGAGTAAGGTAATGGCTGCTCTCCAGCAAACAGTGGTGCAGTGGTAATTTAGTGCAGAGACAATGCGATGTTTCCTGTCCCAATGTGAACTTTCTGCAGCTCTAGTATTCAAACACAAAGTCTTTTTCTGTTTGCTATCATAGTATAAAAATTTGTATTGCACAGCACCACATTCGATCTTTAAACCTGATCACTTAGACAATCCACAATTCACACTGTCACTCAAAACCCACATAGAGAAATATAGCAGAATGTCCAGACTTCTCTTTTTCGTACAATAAACAGCGAATGCTGGTTTATGCTTTCAAGTTTCAATAAATACAAAAAGACACCATCAGTAATTCATACAACTCATGCACTATATTACAAGTCTTTTAAGCAAATATTTTAAAGAATATTAAGAAAACAGATCTTTGATTCTGTCATTTGTTCAAACTGTACAGCTGTGGTGTTATATGTGGTATAATGTTTAAACAGATACTGGATATAAAGGGCCTCTGATATTTGAGCTTTTACTAAGATGGCTGTAGTGAATTTTGAGGATTTGAAACCTAATTTTGTTTACAAATGTGGCTGATATGTAGTGAATGAATGAACAGTACTGCAGTGGACTAAACTAGTTGTCTGTCATGTTACTGTGCTTTGATATTTTCTTTTCTGTCATAATAGTCTCAGGCATTACCTGAGGAAATTGTGAAGAAAATTGGCTTTTGTGTTAATGCATTCAGACATTATTTGATCCATTTCTGTTTGTTGCTGTATGTACAGTACAATTTAGTTTAATGTAGTTTATAAGTCTTAGCTTTCCTTATTACCCAACTAATACTAGTATATTCATCCTGACAAAAACAAATCTATTATACAAAAGGGGCATTTAGTATTCTGTAGAAATAAGGCAATGGAAAATTGCTGCATCACGGTTACAATAATGGATGGTGTTTTAAACATGTTGTGTGTTGTGTCTTCCATTACTTTTGGCTTAGATCCAGGTGTCCATCTTTGTCTATTAATTTGTGGCTGTTTTATCTACTACATCTTATCATAACCACCTTTCTCTCTCTTTCTCTGTCCTTTCTCTCTCATTATTTCCTTTATCTTTCTCTTTTTGTGTGTTGGTGACTAGGAGACGCTGAGCTTGGCTAAAGTGCAGTGAAATCACCCCACTGCAGAGATTACAAGACCTGCACACGTGCAGACTCTCAATGTGTGCAACCGAGAGAGAGAGATACTCTTGATTTTTTACAGAGAAAATTAGCTCAAAATAATCCTGGCTTCCTGACTGATATTTTCCAAAACCTTTTATTCTGTAAAACCAAACGCTCTCTTTTAAATTGTACAGAATATAAACAACAGAATATAAATCACACATAATAATCTCATTTTTGCCACCCAATATGGTTTTTAAAGTGCAGATCTTAAAGACAAGCTGACAAAGGATAAATAACAAAATTACAAGTAGTAAAAAATGCGAGTCATTGTCCTTATGTGGGTAATTTTTTGAAGGCCACGAATAAAGGAGCTTTTCCTCTTCCACAATCATCAAAGTGTTGATTAGCAGTGACTGTTCTTGACTGGTTATCACTATGTTTTTACTGTAAGGTTATATAAATTGAGTTAACTGGTACAACATTATTGTGAACATGTTAGTAAACTCTTAGAAAAATGCATCATGGTAACCAGGCCCATCGCAAGTGGGGTGCGAGGCCCTGTGCGAACGTGATGTGCGAGGCCCAGGGGTATATTAACGGGGTGTATACTGTTGCTATAGTGACAAATTATTTGTTGTTTATCTGGATATATAAAATAAATTCAGTTTAACAGCATCAGGTTCAAGAAGATAAACTGTAGGCTACCTGAACTGCGCATTGTATGCGCATTAATCACTGGCACGCGCACAGTCTCACGCAAAGAGAAATATTATAGCTTATAGTTACTGCATAGCCTAATACATTTTTAACAAGCAGAATAATACCACATCATGAAACACATTTTTAGCTGTGTCTTTTTAACTATTATAGTATTTTGAAGGACAAAAACATAAACTTTAACTGTCGGCTTTTATATCAAGTCAGCTGTCACTTTACTTTGCGAGGCCCTGTGCGGTCACACACTGGGCACAGCCCTTGTGACGGCACTGATGTTAACCCATAGCTTCTGACAAAATACCATGATGTGAAGGATAACCCATAGCTAACTGTGCATAGTTCATAGTTAAACTATTTTAATGCATGACATGAAGCAAAAATTCTAATTTGAATGTATACATGAGTTAATTCAGACATGTTTAATGCACAGCTAGCCGTGGATTATCCCACTTATATCATGGTCATTTGCCAGTACTGACAAGTTAAAGCTTTCATTGATGTTTGCAGCACTAAATTTGACCAAAAGGGTTCAAATAACGGTTATTTTCAAATAAGCTAGCCTATGACTCATTACAACTATAGCATTCTGCACGCTTAGATGAGAGATGCATGTGTAAATTACCTGCGCCCCTGCAGCATCTCTTTCTACTAACAATAAAGCTGTGAGTTTATTTACTTCAAAAACAGCGACATTACCACCTTCTTGCTGAGTAATATAATGTAGCGATTCAGTAGCAAAGCTATTTTATTAATAAATGTCGCTGGGCAGCGTTGACAACAAGTTTCTGTGCTCCTGAATGTTTCTGTGTGTGCTCAGTGCTATCTCCGATCTCTGTGTGTGATCCCTGTGTGTCTCTGCTTCAATGAAAGCAGCGCATTAATATAGAATGGTGATTAAACTACTTGTGCATTAAATGGTTTTAATGCGCACCTTCCAAACAGTCAGAATTGAGTGGTATAGCCAGATCATGGTATAAAGTTATTGTAACTGACAGAGACCATAGGAGGACATGGACAAATATGAAATGGGAGAAAAAAATATATTGCAGTGCTTTTTTCCTCTGACCTCATATTATTTCCATGGTCAGTTTTGACCAACAAATCATTTGGAATATTGTTTGTAAAATGTAAGGCTGCATCCGAAATCGCATACTTCCCCCACTGTAGAGTAGGTGAAAAACAGTATGTGACAAAACTATGTCCAAATTCACAGTACTCATAAAGGAGTATCCAACCTACTACTATTACCTTCTTGTTTATTGAACTGCATAAAAGCAATGTCTTCTCACAATCGCTGGTCTGAATCGGCAGTAGCACAAAGTTGCAGATAATCACAGAAGAATACACAGAAAGACATTTTTGTATAAATTTTTGTATAATGTATAATCACAAGTCTTAAATCAGTCTTCTTTCAAAGTGTCTTGTTACTGTACCAGCAAAGCAGTTTACTGGACTCTGTTAATTGCTGTGCTGGTTTTACAGCGGCAGATTGTAACTGCTTGGTCACAGAGAAAGCTGCTGTATCAGATGAGAATTTACACTCTGAGAAATCAGCAAATCTCCAAAACGTTTTGTGCATTGCAACACATGCTCTGTCGCTGCATCTCTTTGCATATCTATTGTCTGTCAAATACAACTGTCTGTCCACCTGTTTCTCCCATTTTCTCTCTGTCATGCTCTCTATGTCTGATAAGACAGCTAATAATCAGTCTTATGTAATATTTTTTAACTTCTCCCTTTGTCTATGGATTATTATGTCTGCTACAAATATGTATATATTTGTAATTTTTGTAATAACTATTTTTATGAACATTTGAGCTCTTCCTTTTTTCCCATGGATCAGAAAAAAGAGATTATTATGCAAATAATCATCTATTTGACAAAATTGTAACAGTTATGTTCTGTTAGTGGACTCTTAGGGCTTTGGTTCCCATGTTTCCTTCCTGTGTTTAGTTACCGTTTCCTTGGTTTCTGATTAGGTCATTTGTTACTATGGTTACTTGTTGGTTATATGATTATGTTCACCTGGGTCTTGTTTGGTTTGATTTGATTTAGCCTGTGTATTTACACCACACCGTTTTCAACTGAAAATGGAAAACTTTTTAATACATTTTGGCCGTTATTTTTAATGACAACAGCGTTTTGGCGGTCTGAAAATGCAAGCTTTGAAAAAGGTTTTGAAAATGATGCCTTTACCGTCTCCATGTAAACAACACAAACTTGAATTTGTGAAAAGTTTGTCATGTGCATGCGTATTACGTGTTTGTGGGGTGTTTCTTGACAAAGTGACATCACCAACTACTGGCATGCATAATACAGCCTTTTTAGTCATTTTCGCAGATCTGTGCTGTGGGAATGGGGATCGTTTCGACAATCTTGTCATCTTTTTTTAGTACATCGCTGTAATGTAAACATACCCTCGGTTTGTTTCTGTTCATTGTCCTGTATTGTTTGCTATTTGCCTAGTGGTTATGGTTCAGCCTCTCTGTGTTTTGGAATCCATGTTTGTTTAATAAAAGTTTAAGGGCCCTATTTTAATGATCTTAGGTTGGTTAGGTTTAATGATCGCAGGTGCACTTAGGTTGCGTCCGAGTCCACTTTTGCTAGTTTAACGACAGAAAAAATGGTCGGTGAGCCAGGCGAATGGTCCAAAAGGGTTGTACCTAGTCTCTTAATGAGTCATGGGTGTGTTTTTGGGGCGTAACGTGCAATAAACCAATCAGAGTCCCATCTCCCATTCCCTTTAAAAGCCCGTTGCGCTTGTACCATGGCGGATTTACTATTAGTGTGTTTTTTTCTATTTATTTATCTGCTTATCTGTAGTATCCTAATTCTGTGCTCTAGATATGTAGGCGTCTTATTAATACACAATCACTGCAGATTCTTTTCAGTTAAATCCTTTAGATGCTACTATTTTTACATAGATGGAGTAAATGTTAGAAGTAAAGAATATAGTAATATTTTACTGTGATTTTAAAAGGCTTCTGTGGAGCATTCTGAGATCACTAAAATCTGATATATTTTTAATGGTCATTTGTTTTTCCTCTGGACTATTTATGTAATTAAAATATTCACCGTCCCTTGTGTTAATAGCATCATCACCGAAAGTCTCCTGCATTTCCCATGGAAAACAACAAAGTCCTCAGGTGAAAACATCAGTCAACTGAAAGTTTTATGGAGTTCTTGTTCCAAGAAGCAGCATATAAACCATTTTGTTCATATAAATCAGCAGCCAATCAAGAATGAAGACAAGAACAAACTCTCCTGAATATGACAACTTCAATCTGTGTGTATCTCTGCCTGAGATGTTTGTTCCTACTTTTTCACTTTGTTCTTTTTTCCCTCTCCTCTTATTCACTACAGGCAGCATTGTGTATCTGGGAATGATGGTAGGGGCCTTCTTCTGGGGCGGCATGGCCGACAAGGTGGGCAGACGGCAGTGTCTGCTCATTTGTATGTCCATGAATGGCTTCTTCGCCTTCCTGTCATCTTTTGTGCAGGGCTATGGCGTCTTCTTGCTTTGTCGCACGATAGCTGGCTTAGGGTGAGTCTGTTTCCTGCATCTTCAACATTAAATGACACTAAATTTGGCAAGTCCTAAATGTGGATCTTGATAAAGACTTTAGATTCTGTACATCACTACAATACAAAGAAGTATCTTTAATACTTGTATTCAAGGATCCATTAAATTGATCAAAAGTGACAGTTTTACATGGTTAAAGATTTCTATTTAAAAATAAACGTTGTTCTTTTGAACTTTCTATTAATTAAAGAATAGAAATTATTACGGTTTCCACAAAACTATTAAGCTGCACAAATGTTTTCAACATTGACAAAAATAAGAGATGTTTCTTGAGCACCAAATCAGCATATTAGAACGATTTCTGAAGGATCATGTGACACTGAAGACTGGAGAAATAATGCTAAATATTCAACTTTGCCATCACAGGAATAAATTGCATTTTGATTTAAATTATACAAATATTTCACAATATTATAGTTTGGATCAAATTAAAGATGTATAAAGTGGAAAAATTATCAATTTAACACACTACCTAGATATAGTCTCCATCTGCACTTTGACATGGGTTTCTGGAAAGCGATCTTGGCTTTTATCATGAGAAACAATGGGCATCAACCCTCCTCTAAAATGAGAATGTCTCCCCTATTCTTTAGATAATAGTCTTTTTCAGACAGACAATACATTACATCTGGCTGGATCAATAGACTCTGCAGTGCTGCTTTCTTGAATCTCTGATTCTCCATTTCTGGCAGACACTGTCTGTTGGTCCATGGCTAAAGCACTTGTCTCTCTGATGATGGAGTTCTTGTAAATCTTTGAACACTCAGCCTGTAATGACTTGCACTGAAGCCTGCGCCTCCTAATGAGCATTTCACAGGATGTTGTTGCTAATTAAAATGTCAATATGGGTACAATGATGAGTGGTATATTCTGTCTGTATAAAATATATGTTTTGACTTTAAATTGCATATTTCAAAAATAAAACAGCGTGAGGTCGCTGCCATACAGGTTTTCAATTCTCAGAATTCTCAAACCTTCAACACAGAGATACTGTTGCTGACAAATAAAACTTTGAATGGCCTTTTTTTTTTAAATAATTTTCTTAATTTCAAGCATTTATTTGATCAAAAATAGAGCAAAAACAGTAATAATCTGAAAATGTATTATAATTTAACAGAGTTTTTTTTATTTGTCCAGATTTAAATAAAATAATATTTCTAAAATACTATCTTTTAAAATACTAACATTTAGTAATTGGTAGTTTCTGTTTTACGTTGTATTTCAGTGTCTTTCCTTTAAATATTGATCTGAAGAAGACACCAGGGACTAATTAACTCAGTAGTAGCAAATAAGTGAAATCTCGCAGACAAGACTCATTTTGTTTTTCTTGTGTGGACACAAGTCTTTAATTAAATCAAGTCTATTGCTTTACACCAGTTGTGTCTTCCTGACTGATCATCAAATCAAATGAAACATAGAAAAGTTCTAAAAGAGTAATCATTTACAATTGACTTGTTAAGGGAGGAGTGCTCTGCATAGCCCTCAGCAGTTAATTTTAGCAGCTAATAATCATTCATTTTCAATATTTATTTGTTTATTGCCTATCCCAACACAAAGTGCAAAGCCATTTTTAGGTTGATTCCCCTGAAAAGTGTAACATTATATATATTATATAAAACATAGTTTTGGAAACTGAGCATTTTTGTCAATTTTTTATTTCAAATACTGATTTCGGGGGTGGGGTGTGTTGATAATGAAAATATTTGAATCAAAACACTGTTACGTTGCAGTTTTTCTGAATTGCTAAAACACATTTCTCTAAACCATCACCCACTTTCTCAAAACCTTAAACACAAAACCAAATCTTCAAACTACATTCAGAGAACATCTGACTCATTCTCTCTCCAGATCGTGATGTCCTCGTGCCTGATTGCGAAGCATGCCCCGATGCTTTTTCGGATCGGGCAGAGGATGCTCCATCTATATTTCTGGCAAGATGGATTTCGAGAGTGCCACCTCTGAATGCTCCTCCCATGATGATAAAGCGCAAGAGCAGTGGCCAGGTTTTACAACTGGACTGGCCATAGGGACAAGAGATCCCCCAAGTGCTCAAAGTTAGAGGATAGATTTCTGTCCGGTGGCCAAGGGGAGGGGCCTGAATGATGGTCTCTCCCATTCTTTGAAGACCTCCATGATGAGTTAACACATTCATGAGGGAACCCATATACATCACGTGTCTTTATGCCCTAGACGTCGACTTATTCGTCTATCTTGGGTGTAAGGTTATACGATGATGCCTTAGGTTGAAGAGGCGCTCACAGGCTATCTCTCCCCTGGGAGCTCATCGTCATTAAAAAAGCCTATGCTCACCTTGTGGATGTGCTCTTCCTGTATGCGCTGAAACACGGGCAAAGCAAAAAGAATTCACAACATGCTATAGTGTTCTCATTGTAATGTAGGGCTGAAACGATTCATCGAGTTACTTGATTAACTCGATTACAAAAATTCTTTGAGGCAAAAACTCTGCCTCGAAGCCTCGTTAAATTCCTATGACGCGCACTATACGCGCAGGGATCTGATTCACACGGACCATTGTTTAAAGGGTTAGTTCACCCAAAATTGAAAATTCTGTCAGTAATTACTCACCCTCATGTTGTTCCAACCATGTAAGACCTTCGTTCATCTTCGGAACATAATTTAGTATATTTTTGATGAAATCTGAGAGCTGTCTCACTCCTCCATAGGCTTTCAGAGGGACTGGAACTTGATGGCCCAGAATAGTAAGTAAAAACGTCATTTAAGGAGTCCAAATGACTACAGTGGCTCTGTATTAAGTCTATCATGCGACGAAAATACTTTTTGAGCGGAAAAACAACAAAAATAACGACTTTATCCCACTATTATTGTTCAATTTGAGCCTCTGACGAGAGTTTGCGGGAGTGCCACGACGCATGCGCAAGTTCTCGCGCATGCGTCGTGGCACTCCCGCGAACTCTCGTCAGAGAGTATATAGTGGGATAAATAGTGGGATAAAGTCGTTATTTTTGTTGTTTTTCCGCTCAAAAAGTATTTTCGTCGCATGATAGACTTAATACAGAGCCACTGTAGTCATTTGGACTCCTTAAATGACGTTTTTACTTACTATTCTGGGCCATCAAGTTCCAGTCCCTCTGAAAGCCTATGGAGGAGTGAGACAGCTCTCAGATTTCATCAAACATATACTAAATTATGTTCCGAAGATGAACGAAGGTCTTACATGGTTGGAACAACATGAGGGTGAGTAATTACTGACAGAATTTTCAATTTTGGGTGAACTAACCCTTTAATGTTCAGGAAGCACACCTTAGCACGTGATACATTTTGAATTTAGTTGACGCGATGGCGGAGAGTAAAGATGTCCATAAATGGCAGAGAATGTCTAAAGTTTGGGATCATCCTACATTAAAAAAAAAGAAGAGAACAAGGTGCAATGTGTCTACTGCAAAGTAGACCTGGCATTCCACAGCAGTACGACTTCAATGGTAACGTAGCCTAATGTTCGCTGATTTTAATCCCATACTGTATTTGTAGCGATGTCGCGATGCGGTTTGACTAGATATGATGTTTAGCTTTTATGTTTTTAAGTAGTAAACGTATTCACGTTCAATTGTGAGAGTGTATAGCCTAAAAAAAGAACCCCTTCACACACACACACACACGCATGCACCCTCGTCTCTCTCACGCGTCAGTCAGACCAATCACGGCAATGCATCACATATGCTTAAACTTTTATGTAGCCAAGCAACAATAATTTCAGCATGCATTCCCTGTATACACCGGGACGTGATGTTGTGACGCGATTTTTTGAACGGATGCTTCACCTAAAATGCACCGCAATGCAAGTGATGCAAGCCAAATGCAGCGTTCTATAGAGTCTGGGAAACTACGTCATTGCGCATTGCATTATGGGTAGTCGCCGCCATGTTTTAGGACACGCTCAGGAGCGTACAATGATAACAAAGGTGAATCACCTGAGGAAAAAACGACTGTATTTACTTTAATACTTTTTAAGAACTCTTGCTTGCACTCACTTATAATAAATGGACTAATATTTGAATCTCTTACGTACATGAGCGCTCAGTCGTGCGGCCAGGACATTGCATTCATCACGTTTCATGCAATCAGAAATCAGATGGCCGCCTTCTATCGCACCACACATTGTTTTGTCTTTTGCAGTTTATTTTTTTAATAGCCTAACTATAAAGTCTGTATCTGATATATAAAATAATAAATATACTTATTAGCTTGATCTCAGCCAGTGGATAATTTATTCAATCAACATAGCCTATATCATATCGCCCTAATTCCTTAACGTTAAAGCATTAAAGGATAACAGATTATGGCTCGTAATGCAGCTTTTGAAATTATTTGTATTTGAAAGCGCTTTAGCCTACAGTACTAAAAAGTTTTACTGGACTTAAATGGAACAAGAACAATATTTCCTTCTACTGAGAGAAGCTGAACAATGAAGCATTTGCAGACGCGTGTCATGCATTATTTATGGTGTGAGCACATTCAAGCGGTTCAGAAAATATTCATCTGTAATATCGGTTATAAATAATAAATACAAATTATAAAGACACATTTTGGCTAAGTTGTTTATTTCCGAGTGTTATGCTGCCTTCACGTGCTCTCTGAATTATTGTAAATAGGAGTTTCCTAGGTAAAAATTGCACGTGAACGCGCTCCACCCCTCGAAATATGAACGAGATGAGTTCATACTTAATAATCACGACTTTAGAAGTGGGAATTGTCAAATTTCCGATAGCACGTGAAGGCAGCATTACTTTCACTTACTTTTGTTATTTCCAAGCTGGTAAACTGAAATATTGCGCATGATTTGAGATATGTTTTCCACGCAGGTTGTAAGAGAGGCTATGACAGTTCATAACACAGCAAGCGTTCACCATTCTAATGTGTTTTTAACTGTATAATACAAGTTTTAAAGTCTACCTCCACTATTACTCATTCTCTAATGTAGTGTCTGTGTCCTAAAGTCCGCGAATGCATTGCGTTGGTGACGTCACGTTCCCATTCTCTATTGAAAATGAATGTATATATTTCTGCCGTACTAAACTGCAATGAAGCAACTGGTCTGACTTGCACGGCACGATTGCACACACACACACACAGGTTGCTAGGTTACCATAGCAAATAGGCTCACCCCAGAAATTATATTATTTGTTAGTAGCCTAATGGTCAATGCTGCAGGTGTAGAAATCTTCATATAACAGATATTTACTTTGATGTCAGGGCTAGATTACAGCATGAAACCTGTTTTGCATATTAATAAATTAAATTGCTTTTCCTCTTCATTTTCGTTATGCAGTATTTGTTTTGGTTGTTTAAAAACACCCCAAAATGTATCCGATTAATCGATCAATTAAGTGCTAGATTAATCGATTACAAAAAGAATCGATAGCTGCAGCCCTATTGTAATTTTTGTATATGGAAGATTGACGCTGCACATCTTGCACTGTATTTTCATCTACTTTATCAAGTGATTCCAGAAGCCATGAAAAAAAAACGATTTTAATTCAAACACAGGCCTACTGTTGAGAAAATATGATTAGGGATAAAAACACTGCTGAATTAATAATAATATCATCAATGTTTCTGAAAAAGAAACATGGAAATGGAATAGGACTGTCTTAAATAACTCAATCATAGTCAATAATGTCGACATGATGTTTGAGCTGTCACTGAAGAGTGAATGAAGACAGCATAAACTGAAGCGCTGTAATTGCTAGCGGGTTAAAAACTCAACCAAACGCATTATATATGAGATTAATCAGATACGTACAACACAAAAGCCAAATTACAAAGTACATCTGCACAAAAGGACGTGAATGCGCACGTTGTGGATGCAGTCTTTCCCCTAACAGCAACGCTGAAACAGGGCAACTAAAGCACAAAGAATTTACAACATTCTATTACAATAATGTCCTGATGTTATGTATATGACAGTTTGGTTTTGCATATCTTGCACTCAACTGTATTTTCATGATCAAATTGATTCCAGGCATCACTGCATGCTTTCAAATCCATAGTTTCACTTTATTTTGCCAGTCTAGACGGATATGCTGCCCTAACGTTAACCAATCAGACCTTGGGTACCGCCTTAAATGCCACAATAACCAGAAATCAGAAAAAACGGTGATCATTGTTTTCTTGATCGAACGTACTCAGGTACTCATGCACATCCCTAAGTGTAATGTAAATAAACTTTTCATTAGGCTCATTGTTGTATTTTACTGTATCTGCACCCTTCTATTTATGTTGTATCTAGGGTTCTAAATTAACACCCGCCAACCTGCCAAATGCGGGTTAAATTTCATTTTGGCGGGTGTTAATAAAAACTTACTAGCCAGTTTGGCCGTTGATGCATGAGGCATTACGCATGATACAACATAAGGCTGTTCTCGGTCATTTATCCCCCTGGCAGCACTTCGTTTCCCATGTAGCTACACTGTGCCGTAATGCCAGACTAAAATTTCAACCCATTTGTGACAACCCACAACCCATTGCGCTGCTGATCTTTGCGCAGGACGCGGGAAGTTGAATCAAGCATCACTGGTAGAAAGGGAGGAGACTCAGCTGGTAAATAATTAACGCAGCATTAGTTTTTTCTGTCATCCTCTGGCTAGCGTTACATTATATAAATCACGCTTTTATTCATGCAAATGCTTTTAAACCATTGAAGATCTGCCTGTGATACACACACAACGCACAGAAAGTTTGCGCCAGATTCGAGTTCTCTTTCACGCTCAAACAAACAATAACACACACAATTATGCCAAAATGCCAGTTTTGTTGAGTATCCTCATAAGAGCAGCCTTAAAAGAGTTAAATAACGTCTTAAAATAACTTAAAGAGGTGTGAGAAAATGAGACACGTGAGAGACCCGCTTCATGTGCGACAGCGAAAGATCTTAAAGTGACAGTAACCACTTATAATGACAATGTAAAGAACCAAAGCAATTACTTAGTAAATACGCACTGCTCTTGACTAAATAACTTTTATAGCTTTGAAATGAAAATAAAATGATCAAATCCATTCAGTGGCACTCATAATTTCTCTTATTTTCACCGGAAAAAAATGGCTAGTGGAAATTCTGATTGGCTGGTAACTTTAGAAAGTTAACAGCCACAATGGCTGGTGATCAAAAAAGTTACTTTAGAACCCTGGTTGTATCCCGTAATAGACATTGAGCTGCAAAATTATTCCTGAATCCCAATAAGGATTTTGAGATTTTTATTAGTGTTCAATGGACAGGAATGTAGTCTGTGTATTTGTTAGGTTTTGTTTCATCTGAGGCCAAAGTTTAATTCTGACAAGAGAGAATATGTTTAAAGTTTGTGCAAGTTTTAAGATTGTGTTTATAGTTGTGAGAAAATGGTTACTTGTTTCATGAATTGTGTGTTAGCAATTGATCAAAACTATAAATATAATAAAAAAGGTCCACAGATACATTGTGTTTTTAAAAAAAGAAAGCAAAGAAAAAAAGAAAACAGCTGTCTTAGTTCGCTGAGCTCTTAGACACTCTGCACTGGCCTTGACGTTGCGCTTCTCTACTTTATTCTTGCTTCTCTTGTCCTTCAGGATTGGTGGGGCGGTGCCCATCGTCTTCTCATACTTTGCTGAGGTGTTGGCAAGAGAGAAGCGTGGAGAACATCTGAGCTGGCTTTGCATGTTCTGGATGATAGGAGAGATTTATGCCTCTGCCATGGCCTGGGCCATCATACCTCACTACGGTAAGAGAACCAGATCATGCACTGTATTTTGATTAAAAAATACATAGAGAGCACCAAATCAGCATTATGTGACACTAAAGACGGGAGTAATGGCTGCTGAAAAGTAGAGAAATAAATGTTTAATTATATTAAAATAAAAATAATGTAAAGAACATTACATTTCACAGTATGTTCTATTGTATTTCTGATCAAATAAATGCATCTTTGGTGAGCATAAAAGACTTCTATCAAAAACATAACAAATCCTACCGTCCCCAAACTTTTGAACAGTAATGTTTGATCAAGTTTTTATGGCACTACAAATGTACATGTCCAAAAATCATGGCTTATATGTCCAAAACATTATGATGATCTCCATTTACAGTTTTTAACAATCGCTAGGACACATTTCTCAATACGTAGGTCACTTTTTCAAAACTCTTCCACAGCTTTCAAGTTGGCATAGCAGTTAATTTCACATTCAAAATGCACTAAAAGTACCAAATCACTACATACATGTCTCAAATCAAGTCTCAAATCAACACTAGCAACAGTTGTCAACCAACAAATTCACTTTGTCATTCTTAAAACAATGACCTAAAAACACTAACACCAGGCTGCATTATACAGTGTTTGCTTTTGCAAAATGTCTTTACAGAACAAGAATGACACTCTCTGCTCTTTAGGATTCACTGCAGTATATGTTACTTAGTCCATGTTTACATTACAGTACAAAATTATTCTATACTTTTGTATAGATGGTAATGAAGACTAAAACCTGTGTAGGTGTTCAGCTGTTTTGATAGTATTTCATTTTTTAGATTTGTGATACATTTCAATATGGTGTTATTGTAGAAATGTAGCAAATATCTGTCTTGCTCAATTTTTGTCTTAAGTTATTGCCTTGAACTTTATTTTAACCGATTACAATAAGGTACTCGGCAAGCTCAGGTCAAGGTGTCTGCTTTTCCTCTGGTACGTGTGGGCTGTCCTCTCACAGACAGTGACGACTGTGAGGGAGTAGAGAATAGCAGAGCTTTAGGTTAAGAGATTAATGTAGAAACCGAGCACTGCAGGGATATTTAAAGGATGAAGCGGCTCCTGTGGGGGAAGGCCTATCCCCGTGATTTATGAGAACATCTACTCTACACTCATCAGTAGCGCAATCATGGAATAGAAGGGAAGGGAGGAGGAACGGTGCTGAATGGATACTGAGAGTCTTTCGGCCAAAACGACAACTAGAGCAGACTGTTTTCACTCCTATTTAAGGGGGGTTCGCTCTGTTTTGTTTTCTGAGAACAGATCGTAATGAGGTTTTTCTCCTTGCCCTGTGAGACCAAACGAAAGGAGAGCTTGATTTATGAATGGCCCTTGGTTGAGGCCAGGCAGGGGACAAGCTGTCAGACACAGTGGCTATAGGAGAGTATTAGGGAGGCTATATTATAGCCTGTATGCTGGGAATAAATGGGAAACAATCATAAGCCAAATAAATTGATAGTCTTAATGTGTGGGTTTGGGGTGGGGGGTGTTAGGGGCATTTCTGCAAAATGATAGAATGTTGCTTCTTGTGTTTCAAAGTGAAATGTCCAGTGGTTGGTGCTAAAAGTGCATAGCCTGGATGCCAGCCGAACTTAGCCCCGCCCACAACATTTTAACTCGGGCAGTTCGGTCTGGACTTGATCCGTAGAGAAGTAATTATGCCCGAACAGAAACTGTTCGGACCAATGAAATTGTCAGGGTGGACTTTAGACGATGATGGACAGATGATAAACAGTAACGTAATCATCCACGTCACCAAAGACCGCTTGGGTTGAATTTGATCTAATCCTAAACTGAGAACTTGTTTGTATGATGATGGTGTTGGTAAGTACTCTGTGTATCCTAAAAAAAATTTTTTTCAAACATCGTTTACACTCATTTTACTTATTCCAGCATGCGTGCAGTGACAGGGTTGCCAAGTTTTTTTACAACAAAACCCGCCCAATTGCTACTAAAAACTAGCCAAAAACAAGCCCAATAGCTTTCCGGGGGGGGGGGGGGGGGGGGGTTCTCTGGAAATAAATGGCATTTTGGGGGTAAAATATGTGTTATTTTGGCAGGGCTGCCTGCTAAAATTCGCATTCCTGGGTCTGTATATCACATAACTGGGGTCGCTTCAACCCGCGGACATGGCAACAGTGCAGTTGAGTTCTGTTGACATTTGACAACTAACGTTATGCGTCGCTCCGTTGCTCTGATTGGTTGTAGGTCTGTCCAATTGAGTTCTTTGGTTCGGTTGAAACACGCCCCATAATCACAGCCCAACGGAGCAGTATCAGACTAGAATTGAGTATGATGACGTCAGGCAAAAAAGTGCATTCAGTTTTGTCCAAAAAAGGTGAACAAGTGAAAACACCTTTTTGTTATGTTGGTTGTTGCACATATCGTGGCACTAAAAGGTTAATGTTTGAAAAAAAAAAAAAAATGCAGGTAGAGACACATATTTCCAATGAGCTTATACTCTTAACAATAAAGTTTTTTTTTATTGGCATCTGTGGTTCCATCAAGAACCTTAAACACCCAACATTTGCAATGGTTATTTATGCTTAAAAAAGCTTAAATTCTTAGTTCCTCACACAGTTATTTTAAGAACTTTTCACAGAAAGGTTCTTTGAGGAACCAAAAATGTTTCTTCTATGGCATCGCTGCAAAAGCCCCGTTTTGGAACCTTTATTTTACATAAGTGATTTATTTCTCTTCCATCAGTAGCAAATGCTTAAAACATATAAGTAGTGCACAAGTGTCAGGGTTCTGTCACTTTGGTCTGGTTTATTCTTGTTTGGTGACACAGCCCTGACACTTGTGTCATCATTGTGTGCGTGCGATTCCGAGTTTGTACTTTCTCGTTGTGTCGTACACGGCTCGTCGTCTAATGTTTGCTGCCGTGCTTTGCCTGTGTGCCTTGCCTGTTCCTGTCCTGCCTTGTCCTGTACTGCCCAGAGATTTGAAACACAATTGATTCCAGTAGTTTGATGTTAGCATGTTGCTAAGCTAACACAACAGTATGCTAATATGAGTAAAAGCAAATAAAAACACATATATCACACAACGAATAAGTACATTCTTTGGTAGTAGAGCCACTGGCAAGCCACTGTACATGAGTACAAGCGGGTAGGTGTGCTAGCTGCTGACTCAGTCACCCGTTTCCTCAGTCAATTATGCACATAATGTATGTAATGAGATTTCCAATGACATGGGCAAAACATTAACCCTCTGGGCTTGCCTGCTGCTGCAATCGCAGCTTCATAACTCTCACTTATACTGCAGTGTAGTGTTACCTTCATTATTTACCACAGGTCCTCACAAATGAACACACACAATGAGTGCTTCATTTTCACCATGCTGTATTTATAGTGTCTTTCTCTTCGGTAAAGATATAAACCATATTTATACCATCGTCTTCTGCTATATTTACTTTGCGTATTATTGGACTATAGGATTTTATATGTTACCCATATTTGATATAGTTTGGGTGTTTATTTTACTTTGTGCTGTTATGCTAGTGACTTTTTGGGATGTGGGCATGTTGGCATCTGTCTAGTTTGTCTAGCATCTACCAAATGACAGCATAATTTGATACCATTTGAATATCAGTGTTTATTTAGACATGGTATTTAATGTCTACAAACATGGGGTGGGGGGTTTGGGGGCAGTAAGAAATTGTTTATAAAAAAGTGCTGGAGTTTAATCATGCATAAAACATAAAGAATTCCTTTAATGGCGTTTCAAGCAATGAAATGCACTTTCTTCCTTTCAATGGGATATTTCCACTTTAATGACATCATTAGAACCCTACACAGTTTTACAGCTCAGCGCGTCAGGCATTAACATAAAGAAAAAAATACATATGGTGGAGAAGTAGAAAAGGCACCACTTAAACTGTGAAGTAATGAGACAAACACTTTTCAGCTTTGGATACATTTACTGCTCACTGAGAGTCCATGACAGTTTTAAAGCTGCTTTACGTGATTTCAGAATCTTGCCTGTCACCACTTAAAATAGAGAAATGTGGAATAGTTTTGGATAGTGTGTGTTGATTAGTCCTTTTATATACATGCACTTAAAAATAGTACAACTGTGCAATCCTGTAGCTCAGGGCTCTCTGTTCTCTTCTAGCCTACAAGCAATTTGAATTTCCACAGTTTCTAAATTATTCCTGTACACAGCACGTCTGTGAAAATGTGTCTGTTGGTAGGTGTATATATACACTGATCATTCATTACATTATGACCACCTTCCTAATATTGTTTTGGTCCCCCTTTTGCTGCCAAAACAGCCCTGAGCAGTGGACACATGGACTCCCAACTAATGCACATTTTGAATTCAATCTTGAAGTCTCTGAGCTGATGAGTTGAATCAGGTGTGTCAAATGAGGGAGACATCCAAAATGTGTGGTGGTCCCCAGGACAGGTTTGAAAAGCACTCCACTTGACCCCTGAAGGTGTGCTGTGGTATCTGTATCTGGCACCAAGATGTTAGCAGCAGAACATTTAAGTCCTGTAAGTTGCGAGGTGGGGCCTCCATGGATCAGACTTGTTTGTTCAGCACATCCCACAGATGCTCGATTGCATTGATATCTGGGGAATTTGGAGGCCAAGTCAACACCTCAAACTCGTTGTGCTCCTCAAACCCTTACTGAACCATTTTTGCTTTGTGGCAGGGTGCATTATCCTGCTGAAAGAGGACACAGCCACCAGGGAATACCGTTTCCATGAAAGGGTGTACATGGTCTGCAACAATGCTTAGGTAGGTGGTACGTGTCAAAGTAACATCCACATTTATGGCAGGAGCCAAGGTATCCCAGCAGAATATTACCCTAAGCATCACACTGACCCCGCCAGCTTGCTTTCTTCCCATAGTGCATCCTGGTGCCATGTGTTCCCCAGGTAAGCAGCGCACACGCTCCCGACCATCCACGTGATGTAAAAGAAAACGTGATTTATCAGTCCAGGCTGCCTTCTTCCATTGCTCCGTGGTCCAGTTCTGATGCTCACGTTCCCACTGCTGGCACTTTCGGCGGTGGACAGGGGTCAGCATGGGCACCCTGACTGGTCTGCGGCTATGCAGCCCCAAATGTAACAAACTGTGATGCACTGTGTATTCTGACACCTTTCTATCAGAACCAGCATTAACTTCTTGAGCAATTTGAGCTACAGTAGCTCTTCTGTTTGATCGGACCACACAGGCCAGCCTTCGCTCCCCACGTGCATCAATGAGCCTTGGCCGCCCATGACCCTATCGCCGGTTCACCACTGTTCCTTCCTTGGACCACTTTTGATAGATACTGACCACTGCAGACCAGGAACACCCCACAAGAGCTGCAGTTTTGGAGATGGAGTCTAGCCATCACAATTTGGCCCTTGTCAAACTTGCTCAAATCCTTACGCTTGCCCATTTTTCCTGCTTCTAACACATCAACTTTGAGGACAAAATGTTCCCTTGCTGCCTAATTTATCCCACCCACTAACAGGTGCGGTGATGAAGAGATAATCAGTGTTATTCACTTCACCTGTCATAATGTTATGCCTGATCGGGGTATACAACATTACATTAAACCGTCAATTTTATTATTGAATCTTGCATTCATTTCTTAAGTTTTTAGGATATTTTAGACTTTAAAAGAAACATTTGTTCATAAAGGCAATGCTGGTGTAGGTTTAATTTTTTCTATATTTAAAATTAAACTTTCATTTTGATTGTAGTTTTAATACATTTTTGTGCTTTTGTAAATTTTATTTAGTATTTAATTGTTAATAATATTTAATAATACAATATTTTTAATACTATTTCTTTTCAGTTTTACATTAATAATTGTAGTACTCCAACTTATTTCAGTTATTATTTTAAATTTTTGTTCTAATATTTATGTTATTTTTATTTCAGCTTTTTTCAAATAAACATTTTATTTAAAAAAAAGTTTTAGTTAACAATAACAACAGTTTAGATTCTGATTTTTTCTTGTCTTTTATGTTATTCCATACACTGTTGCTAAATAAAACCAGGACTGCATTATGAAAGGAACCTGTTACACATATTAATCCTGAATGGCTTTCAGTTCAAAAGACAAACACACTAGACTCACTATTTATGTAATCAATAAGTGTTGGGCAAATTAAATGAATGTATTCACTGTGACATACTGACTAATGTTACCAGTTCAAATCCTGCAGTCATATGTCTTGAAGTGCTACTAGCCAAGCCTTTTGTCTGTGCTGGATCAATAACATGAAAAATTGTTTGATGCTTTCTTCAGGATGGAGTTTCAGTATGGGCTCAGCTTATCAGTTCCACAGCTGGAGGGTGTTTGTGGTGGTGTGCGCTCTTCCCTGCCTCTGTGCCGTGGTGGCTTTAATGTTCATGCCGGAGAGCCCGAGGTTCTACTTGGAGGTAAATAGAACATTATCTTTATAGTTGTGGTGTGGACTTCACTACTCTTTTACATTTAGAAGGATTTTTAGAACCATATCTTTATCGATATCATCGTGTGTTGGGGAAAGTTCCTTTTAAAAGTAATGCATTACAATATTGCGTTACTCCCTAAAAATGTGACTAATTGCGCTTTTTGTTTGTTTGTAGTTTTGTTTTTTGTTTTTTTGGGAAAATGCAAAGGCCCATTCACACCAAAAGTGAAATGAATAAGCCTCAGGCTGAAGGAAATGTAAATTTACGCCTGTACAGTAGAGGGCGCAGTTCAAACAAACCTTTCAGCTGTGCTGCCATTTATAGATTGCAGAAGAAAATGTAGGATGCAGGTGCAGAAAAAAAAAGAAAAACAAAAGTTTTTTTTATCTAAAGTCATTTTTGCTTATTAGTATGATTGAATTGGATCATCAAAGGTCAGCAACAAAGACATTGCTTAATAAAGAGATTAAGTACATAAAGTATGTTTGTATTTAACATTAAAGGGGTGGTTGATCCGTTTTTTTCGAAGGCTTGATTGTGTTTATGGGGTGCAGTCTAACACGTGTTCATGCTTGTTCATGTTCATGCAAACATGTTTTCACATAATTTAGCTTTATTCTACACCACTGTGTCCCTTCTCATAAAAACGGCCTCGTAAAAAAGCTTCCTGGTTCTATGAAGCCCCTCACTCACAAATACTCAGATTGGTTAGATGGCCCAGTGAGTTGTGATTCGCTAAACGCCTAGTGCACGTTGTCCGGAAACGTCACACCCCTTACCATTACGGTTGCTCATATACTACATATGCTCAGGTGTATTGTATTAAACAATGGCGTCAATATTGAGGCTGAATCCGACCCAGAGAATTTCAGTGAAGAGGATCGATCAGAACCTGTGCAAGAACAGCTGTTACAGGGCGTTTCAGAATGGTATGTTTTTTTGTTGTTGTTTGTAGTTGTCTCATACTTTTAGATGCGCTGTTATTTGTAAATGCTTGAAGGGATTATTTGGATTGTAGACTGCAGATCTATACTGAACGCTAGAGCACCGTTAGTTTTGTCTATATAGAACTAGTGTAGCCAAATATCTGTCGCCAGAACTTTGAGCACATTACGAAGACTAATCCATGGCTTTACTACAGTAAAGTACAGGGCCGGACTGAGACACAATTTCAGGCTGGGAAATCCTACACCCATCCGGGCCAAATTTAGAATTTAGAAACACGGACAACCCTATTTTTTCCCTAAATAATTAAAGGCTTTATCTTGAACGGTACCCTCACTTCCCTTTTCCTTTTCTTAATTTTCCCTAATATCTCTCTGTCTGTCCCTTCCACCAGGATCATCAGCCTCATACACTAAGTAAAGAGGAGTACTTGTGTTATTGGAAATTTAAACTAAAACATTAATATAATAATAATTCATAATATATGTATGCATGTATAACGTGTTATTTTTCTCGTACCTGTCTCTTCTTCACCTGTCACTTTTTCTGGCCTCATGTTACAATCAGAACTAAAAGTCAACCACCTTATAATTTGTTTGCCCAGAATCTACATCTATTTTAGTAAAAATCAAAGTATTATATTTAAGACAAAATGTTGTTTTTATGTTAAAATGTAATTAATTATCCAAAATTTAGCAACACTATATTGCATACAATATGTAAAAAAAGAAAAAGTTTCTTATTTTGCTTCTACTCCCTGCCTGGCTGAATCTGATGTGTGATCACTGCACCACAGCGAGTGATAGGTTGATTATCTCCACCTTTTTTTTTTATTAAAAAAGGGGGAAAAAGTTTTAAACCTCAAAAATGGACAGACATAGGGTGCATCTCAATCAGCTCCCTAGTTCAGTAGTCAGCCCACGGACTGATTCCCTGACCAGTGTCATGACTACTGAACTAGGGAGCTGATTGAGACGCACCCACAATTTTCTAAATAGTCTAAATGTCAAAAATGTATTCGGTAACACTTTATAATCTAAGGTTCATTAGTTAACATTAGTTAACTACATTCATTAACATGTTCTAATAATGAACTGCACTTATAAAGCATTTATTTATCTTTGTTAATGTTAATTTCAACATTTACTAATGCATATTAAAATCTTGCTAACATTAGTTAATGCACTGTGAACTAACATGAACAAACCATGAACAGCTGGATTTATATGAACTAACGTTAACAGAGATTAACTAATGCTGAACAGACGTGTTGTTCACGGTTAGTTCATGTTAATTAATGCATTAACTAATGTTAACTAATACAACCTTATTGTAAAGTGTTACCATGTATTCAATAATAAACTTCATTTTGACTGTATCTATTTAGAAAAATCCTAATAAAATATTTTTGCATTATTTTTTGTTGATGTCTGCACTATCACTTCTGTCTCCCTGCTCCCAGTACCTACCATATAATTGTGAATATTTGTCTGCTAAATTACTAATGTAACTTTACACTAAATAATATTAATCTCCTTTAGCATAGGCCTACATTTTAAGTGATAGTAAGGTGCGCTACCGCTAACATTCGCTAGCAGTTCAATTGTAATTTAACAAAGAAAAAAAGTACAGTATTTACAGATGAAACTGACCTGCGCTTGAAGCCCTAAACAGGTCAGTAATTTTGCAATGTTTCGCTACTGCTTCTGGGAGAGCTTTCTTTTTCTTTGCCCTTTCGCTCTCTGCTCGACCTGGCCGCTTTCTATCCATCATCGGGTGCTGCTCGCGTTTGGCTGAGGCGTAAAGTCGAATCGTAGCCTTGCCAGTCTGGTCAAGACTAACAGATACATGATTTATTTGCATTATTAATTATTAAAATTTTATTGAATGCAGAATTCGAAAATTATCACTTTAGTAAAGGCAATAATATAAAATAATTATAATCATTAAAAAAACTAATAAAAAAAAAAAGAAACGCTGCTGGCAGCAGGCCAAATTAGTCGCCAGGCCACCGGGAATACTCCCGGTGCTCCCGATGGCCAGTCCGGGCCTGGTAAAGTACCATGTTTACACAGAACCATGTTTAGCGTGGCTGTAGTCAAACGAGCATGTGGGTAAACACTATAAAAGCTCTAATCAAAGAATAATTTACACTGATCACATAAATGCCAACAAACACCAACCTTCAAAGTTCGCTGGCGGGATTAAAAAGAAGTTTGTTGCTCGCGTCGGAACAGCTAAAGGCTGTCTACACTGGGCGCGACAGAGCGGCCATTACAAAGCATTTGTCCATCGTGTCAGTACATCATAAATAGTAGTACATCTCGCGCCGCACCACATCCAGTGTAGACAACATCACTGATTATAATGGGTTCTATTGTCTTTTGTAGCGTTGCATCGCGTTACTCACGTCAGGTGTAGACATGGTGTTAGTCCAGCGTCCCTATAGGAAGGCCAAACAAAGAGGACCTGCAATCGGGGTGAAAATGACAGCGTTTCGAAGGCACGACAACGACACACTACTACATAACTCTTCTCTAATGCAGCCCAACATGGCATCGCCCCCTTTTTTGCGCATTCCCGGGGGCAGGATTTATGCTCATTTTAGGGTTAGTGATGTCACTAACCCGGGAGGAAGCTTGTGTAGTCCCTACCAGCCGTTTGTTGTAGTCCTTAAAAAGCAATTTATGTAAAAGAAAATATCTCCATTTGCACTGAACTTTGAGCATCGTACTTTGCAGATGTTTATTTTTAAACAGCAACATTACACACACTAACTAAAGTTATTTCACTGCTTTTATTCATTTTGTGGAATAACAACAGTTTTTCTGCAAGTGAGATGAGTAAATGCATGCTCACATTTAGTCTATAACTACAATAACCATCAGGTTTACACAGCACACTGTACTTACTCGCAATTTCTCTCATCATGGGGAAAGGAGAGGTGTCAGTCAATAGATGGGAAAACTTGCATTACTTGGCTATTTAAAAAAGTAACTCCGATATTTTGTAACTGCTGTTTTGTTTACAAGAACATCATTTCAGTTTATATGACTTGAATGCCTTGACAATCTGAGGAAACAGTCTGACTTAAGGGAACACGACTCTCTTTGAAGCTAATGACGCGTGCTTGTCGTGACTCCCAACGCCCCTTTTCCCGAGTCTGCCGTGGCAATAGAGGTGGGCGGCTGTCATCTAGCACTGCGGTTTCCACTTAATCCATTTAATCTCTTAGGGATTTTTCTGATCCTTTCAGGTAGGGAAGCACGACGAAGCCTGGATGATCCTCAAGCAGATTCATGACACAAACATGCGAGCGCGGGGACAGCCCGAGAAAGTCTTTACCGTGAGTCAATTACCTCACTGAACTAACTTTAAGCTGCTTAGAGCACCAACTATGCTTTAAAGTTGCTTAAATTCATAAATTATTGTCTTATCCTGCCCTGTATGTGGGCTTCGTGGATTTTTTTTGTGTCATTTACTGAGCTTCAGAAATAGAGACAGATTGCAGCCTGCATCAAGGCTGGGTGAGCAAGCAATGATGAAGCTCAAGCTGCCACTTAAATGTGACACTTTTATACCTTCTTAAATATATTCTTTCTCTTTTGTATTACAGTGGTTATAAAAAAGTATTTGCATACTCAAGACAAACTTAAATCATATGTCATTGCATTACATACTGTAGCAATTTTTGGCAGACGTTCAGTAGAATGATGCCCGTGTGGTTTAGACTTGTTTCTTTTTGTAGGTGAACAGAATTAAGGTCCCAAAGCAGATCGATGAGTTTGTCGAGATGAATGAATCCGGCAACTTTTTCTCAAAAGCGATCTTCAGAATAAAGACTGAGCTTCAAGGGGTGAGATTCAGGATGTGTAATAAATTACTGGATATTTGTTATGATACAAATAAAAATAACAAATTTTTCTGTCCTTCTAGATTTGGCTGAACTTCTTAAGGTGTTTTAGTTATCCAGTGAAAGACATTACAGTGAAACTTGCTATTGTTTGGCTCACACTGTCATTTGGGTAAGACCTTTCTTACTTACGTCACTTATCCATCCATCCATCCATCCATCCATCCATCTAGTCAGTCAGTCTTTAAAGAACTATAATACTTCTGCAGGTATTACGGTTTATCTGTGTGGTTCCCTGACGTCATCAAACACCTTCAGGCTGATGAATACGCCTCCAAAGTACAAAGACATAACAGCGAACGCATTGAAGGCTTCACCTTCAATTTCACCCTTGAGAACCAGATACACACTAATAGCTTATTTATAAATGACAGGTGACTTATTCAAATGCCTATGTAATAGTAATCTTCTTATTAATATACTAATTCTTATTCTGTGTATGCCTGAATATTATTACATACTTTAAATAATTTCCTTTATTTGTTCCTCAGGTTCATAAGTATGAAATTCAAGTCCGTCACTTTCATCAATTCCACCTTTCAAAGCTGCTTTTTTGAGCATGTGACATCAGTGGGATCTTTATTTCGAAACTGCACATTTATTGAGGCTGTCTTCTACAACACTGGTAAAATTGTCATGTCTTTTTGAACACAAAACAGACTTTTCTGCATTTTACCACTTTGCCACATGTCTGTAAATACTTAACCATCACTTGAAATTCATTTATTCATTTGACAGATATTGACGATTCCAAACTGATAAATACAGATGTCATAAACAGCACATTTTACCACAACAAAACAGGCTGTCAGATGACGTTTGAGGATGATTATAGTGCTTACTGGGTCTACTTTGTCAATTTCTTGGGAACGCTGGCTGTTCTGCCTGGAAACATTGTATCTGCACTTCTCATGGACAAAATTGGCCGCTTGTCTATGTTAGGTGAGACAGAGATCTATGCAAAATATTCAATTCAATTCAATTGAATATATATATATATATATGGGCCAAATTTACTAACAGCTTGTGCCAGCGCAAACCCTCTTTTGGCGTAAAAAAAACACTACTGTCAGGATTTACTAAAGACGCGCAGTGAAAAGGTGTGGACAGGGTTATTTTTGCAGCACCCTTTCCGATTTCATGGGAAGAGAGTGTTTAAATGAATCATGCAAGGTTATTTACTACAGTTTACTGGAATTTGCGCCATTATTTAACGGACAAAAAAAAGAATGTCTTAAACCAGGCACTGCTCTTGGTAGATTGTTGGTCATTATGGAAATGATCCGGCTACGTCTGTGTTCACTGTGAAAAAAAAAGTCTGTAAAAATAGGGCACAATGTACTGTATAAATATGAAGGTATTTTCCAGTTTGTTTTTTTACAGGTGTTTTACCTGTATTTTGAATTACGCACTGCAGTAAGTTTTGTTTATGGACATTTCCGTAAAATTACTTGAAAATGTCCTGGCAGAAAATAACAAGTACATTTTCCGCTTCTATTTTTTACAGTGTTCTTTAAATTTGCGCGTTGTCAGTAGATCACACGCAGAATTTTCCACTCCCATCTGTGCTTTTTTGGAATGTGTTTAGTAAATCTGGCCCTTATACTTTTTATCATTGTGTAAAAGAATAGTCTTTCTGCAAGTATTTTGTTTGTTTTGTCAGGGTTTTCCATGATCCTGTCTGGTATCAGCTGCTTCTTCCTGTGGTTTGGCACCAGTGAGTCGATGATGATTGGGATGTTGTGCTTGTACAATGGGCTGAGTATCTCTGCCTGGAACTCCCTGGACGTTGTGACAGTAGAGCTGTACCCTACGGACAGAAGGTGGGCTTGTTCTCATACATAATAAAATATGCTAACAGACACACAGCAAAGCTGTTTAATGATCCCAAATCTCAAAGCCAATTAAATATTAATGTAACACCAACTTTTTACCAACCATCCTCCCTCTCTTCACCTCTCTATTTCAGAGGAACTGGATTTGGCTTCTGTAATGCCTTGTGCAAACTAGCCGCGGCGATGGGAAATCTGATTTTTGGATCTTTAGTTGGCATCACCAAAGCTATCCCTATTCTTCTGGCCTCCTCAGTGTTAGTTGGCGGAGGTCTGGTGGGATTGCGACTACCTGACACCCGGTCTAATGTCCTCATGTAACCCTTGTGTCAGAGGTCTGGAGAAACTCAAAAGGCTTGACTTAACCTTCATTCATCATCATGGTACATTGTGTACTTACATAAAGCATTTACTGTTTAAGTGGTGTTTCTATATAGCTGGGTGAAGGTTGGTGGTTCAAAACAAGATTCTTTTTTAATTAGTCATCAAACAGTGAGTAAATATTTTGACAATCCTTAGACTTTCCTTTGCAATAATAAAACTTCTGCACCTTAATACTGTTGATTCGACCAAAAACCCTTGTGTTTCCTTGTGGCTTTTCAAGGGTTTGTAACAGCTTAGGAATGGACGTGAGTGTACATATTAATGTCCCCTTATTAAGACTTGAGCAAAACAAGCTATTAATGAGCCATCCAAACTGGCTGCAAATAATGCAGAGAGGATGATCAGATGCGCCGAGAGCTCGGCACAGCTGGATCACAGCTGGTTGACTGAACCCAGAGAGTTACTGAAGAGATGAGAGACTGAGACTGGTCTACTGGTAAACAACTCTTTATTCAGTCGCTAGATTCAGAATTTGACTCTACATACTGAAAACATTGGAGTAGGGTTTGTTATTAAATCAATTTCACTGAGTATTATGTTTTGGGGAGGTTGAAACCCATCATTTTTAACAGTAGTATCAGTGTATTTTTTATAATCAAGCCTTTTGCATATGTACTCCAACCTCTGATGAAAATCCCACAAATGTGCACTGTACTCATGTTTAATGTTCTCGCTGCCAGATTTATAAAAATCAAAAGTCCTATTTTGTGCTCTGCAGATGTTTTGTTCATACGGAGTATATTTTGCTCATAAGCTTTATATATTGTAAGTCGATTTGATTTCATATACAACAGACGTGTTATCTGACTTGTTCTGCCAATTTGTGATTTGTCTAATAGCGAATGGCCTTTTGAAACTGTGCCTCTCCTACATAAGATCATTATGACGTATGAACTTGAGGTAGCTGCTGAAATTGATAACAGAGTGAGTTTATGCCACGGTCATTCGTGTAAACCATCTTACAGTCTGACAGAAAGGACTGATGAGAATCAGGCAGATGATAAGCCTCTTTTATGTACAATGTCAAAGACTCATCTTGTTGACACGACAGGTTTACAGGTGCAGAGGGAGCTTCGAGGGCCCGCCTCAACATATGGGGTAAAGAGAGGAAGAGAGATGTGTTTGATAACCACATGACACGTGATTCATTAACAAGTATCAGTTCCAAGCCAAGGAAAGAGAATTCTGTGTTATTTAGTTGCTTCTACATAATGACTATTAATATATTTATATGTAGTATATACACCATTCAAAAGTTTGTGGTCAGTATAAAACAAATTCATGAAAGAAATTACCTCTTTTTTTTTCCCTGCAAAAATGCGTTCAATTGAACAAAAGTGAAAGTAAATTATCTATCAAGCCACATTTTAATGTCACATTTTACAGTTTAGCTTTTGCAGTCAGTGCCAAATCGAGTTCTCTGAAAAACATAAATGAATAGTGTTACTATTGGTTTGATGTTTTGAGAGGTCTACAATAAGAAAAAAGTCAGAAAAATATAGCTCATAAAGTATCACTGATGTATATATATTTTTTTTAAATCTGATTTGGCTTTCAACTAACCAAAGTGGCTTAATGCTGTCTCAGTCTCAGCAGAGCTATGCAGTTTCTTGAAGGCGTTATTTAGGCTTATAAATGATCATTGCTCTAGGCCTACTGTCCTTGATCTAAACCTGTCTTCATCTGAAAACCTTTTTTATTTGTGCATCATTTGTATGTGTGTATGCTTTGTGAGCAGTATGTGTGTATATCTGTGTATGGGTAAATGTGTGCTTATCCGTGTATATTTTGTAGAGTGATCAACTCAAAAGCTAAATACTGTGTACACATTTTTGGTGACTGCAATGGATGAGTCTTTAATGTACGTACGTCGCTGAAATTTTCTGTGTTCATTTGTCATTGCAGCACTGATCCCTAAGATCCAGCCGTCCTTAGACATCGCTGATCAAAACTGCATGTATTAAACTTTTTGGGTGTGTGTGCTCATCTGTCCAAGAATGTCGCTCTGTTGTGTTTTATGAAAGAAAAATACAAAAGAATATAACTGTCATATTTTGTGAAGGTAATAAAGATGTGTTGAAAAGTGTTGTGATGTTTATCTGAAGGACGTCCTTATTAGAATGTGAAAAGGATGAATTCTGGCTATGAGAAAGGACTAGCCAGATGTTATTGTTGTAGTGTCAAAAGGATCAATATCATAAACATTGTAAGTATTAATGGGTTAGTTCACCTAAAAATGAAAATGTTGTCATCATTCACTCACTCACCCTCATGTTGATCCAAACCCGTAAGACTTTCGTTCATCCTCAGAAGTCAAATTAAGATATTTGTAATGATCTCTGAGAGATTTCTGTCCCTCCACTGACAGTCAGTCTACATGGACAACTACAATGCAAAAAGTTAATAAAGAGATCATAAAAATAATCCATATGAATTGTTTGTTTAACTTAAAAAAGTAAGTAACCTAGTTAACTTAAAAATTTGAGTTAATACAATGAAGGAGATTGGTTTATTCAACAGAAACTCAAAAGATTATTTTATCTGAACCACATTATTTGTATTTTGATTTGACGAAAGAAAAAGAGTTAAGATAAAAAGTCAAAAAATCATGAAAATTTATTTTTATTCTTGGCTCTGTGACAAATTGCTTATGTCCATCTATTGTAAGTTGCTTTGGATAAAATCATCTACTAAATGCATAAATGTAAATGTATGACACAAACAAACAAGTTTACTCTTCTTTTACACTCTATTAAAGGTCCCGTTCTTCGTGATCCCACTGTTCAAACTTTAGTTAGTGTGTAATGTTGCTGTTAGAGCATAAATAATACCTGTAAAATTATAAAGCTCAAAGTTCAATGCAAAGCGAGATATTTTATTTAACAGAAGTTCCCTTTCAAAGCCTACAGCGAACGGCCGGCTTGGACTACATCCTGGTACTTCCTTCATTAATTACGTCAGTAGAACAGACTAACCTCCGCCCACAAGAATACGCGAAAAAGGGGGCGTGGTCTTGTTGCTGTCCCACGTGGAGAAGAGGACGTGTCGCGTGGAGAAAAGGAACTGTTGCGTTTGAGTGTGTTTGTCGCCATGTCGTCGAGACGCTGTTATTTTCATCTCGGAGTCAAATCACCTTTGTTTGGCTTTCCCAGGGACGCTGTAGAGATCATTATGCGCATACATCTCCCCTTTAAGAGGCGTGACCTTTCCACGTGCGCTAAGCTGCTGTCCAATCACAACACAGGAACCGCTGGCACAATCAGAACTCGTTACGTATTTCTGAAGGAGGGACTTCATAGAACAAGGAACTCATCAGCCGTTTTTAGGACAGTGAAAACAGCGGTATACAGATAAGTAAATTGTGTGAAAAATACTGTGTTTTTTTACACGCGAAACATGAACACATGTTATATTGCACACTGTAAACACAATCAAAGCTTCAAAAAACACGAAGAACGGGACCTTTAAGTCTCAACCCTAAAAATGGGTTGGAGGTCAACACTGCAAAAGTCCTTTTTTTACTTAGTATTTTTGTCTTGTTTCCAGTCCAAATATCAAAAAATTCTTAAATCAACCAAAACTTATTTTTCTTATCTAGTAAATACATCTTGATTTAAGAATTTTTTGAGATTTAGACTGGAAATAAGTCATAATTTACTCACACTCACGTTGTTCCAGACCCACAGTATATTACTTTATTTCTTCTGATGAACACAAAAGAAGATATTTTGAAGAATATTTCAACTGTTTTTGTCCATGCAATGTTAGACCACCACAAAATTAGACCATGTTGACCTAATATGGATGGGAAAAAAACTTCTCATTAATATCGTTTTAATAATAATGCCTTTTGTCTTGATACATAAATATATATTAAAATACAATCAGACAATAGAAATGAAACTCAGAAAAAGGACAACTTGAATAAAAAGCATTTTATTTATTATTTCTTATAGTTTTGAGCTTGATGCTGTTTTTCATGCCGTGATTGTTTTAGTTTAGTGTTTTATAGTTTTAGTTTTTCAGTACATTTTATTTTTATGTTAGTTTAGTAAGTCTTTGTTTGTGTAAAATGTTAACACAACGTAACATATTCTGTGTGTTTTCATTAAGAAGGAATTAAATGCATTTTGACAGGAAAAAAATTAATAAATATAGATTTAGATTTATCTTACAATTACACTTTCATTACATATTTTAATTGACTGATAACGATAGTTTTTATGTTTAACGTGGACGTTTTGATTACGCATGATAATCAGTGCATTATTATAATACTTATGTTACAAAGCACCTGCTTTATTAAGATTTGGTTTATGAATTTTAGATTACTAGATTACCACCAATTATAAATAGTAATTATTGTATTTACAGAATTTTCACTGCTCTAATCAATGGTAGGCTATTTATGTGATCATATGCCTACATTTAGAAACAATTTCAGAAGTGATTAATTTCATGTTTACCACACATGTCAGCTGTCACCAACTCACCTGCTCCATTCATCATGTCTCCCCAGCACTACACTTCCCATCATCCTCTCTGGCTCACACCTGCAAGCCATTACCCTCGTCATCACACTCACTAGAGGGTACGTCACCATCGTCCAGAGTTGCTGCATGTCAATATCTGCAGTCACCATCCTCACCTCAGGGTCTAGTCTCGTGGTTACTATCAACGCTAGCCTGACTACCTACCGGTTCTACCTACCTTTGTTACTTACCTGAGATCGCCTTCATCTGTCTTCTGGCATCAGTCATCTGCTACATTCCTCAGGTCTCCAGATTCCCGTTCTCCATCCTCATCTGCAAACAGAAGGAACCCACCAAGCTCCACCCAGTCATCTGCACACTATCAGACTGCTGTGATACTCACCATTGATTCACTCCCGCTTCTCTGGTTTCTGCTCTAATAAAGAACTGTACTTTTGCTACGTACCTTGTTTGTCTCCTTCTGTTGCATGACAGAAGCATAAAAAAATGTATATAATAATTACCGTCCCTCAGATTTGATTGACTGGATCCTGTTACTGTGCTGAAGAAGAAATGCATTCTTGATGTACACCCTTACTATTAAACCATCTTGTGTTTCCTCGTTCTGTTCGAACAGATCCATCGATGACTTCCATCAAAGATATATATATATATATATATATATATATATATATATATATATATATATATATATATATATATATATATATATATATATATATATATATATATATATATATATATATATATATATATATATATATATATACATTTAAAGTTTCTTCTATACAGGTCATTCTGGTGTTGTTGCTGTGGTCAGAAGACGGCAATCTTCTGCCAAGAACATCAGGCCAATCCTCTCCTGTCCAGAAGGTGGTTTGTCTTCGTCTGGCATCTCAGCTGAGACCTGTCCATTATGGGTGACCCTGCCAGTAGTTGTGAAGTACCAGTGGCGTAGCTCTCAGCATCACTGATGCACACAAGCCCTCACAGCACGTCAAGCTGAAAACCGTGTGAGGGACCCTAACCTACCCTAACCCAACTGCTTAAAAACAACTACACATCAACCAACCAATCAAAACATCCTAACAACCCTATATCAATGCAAGAAAAACCACTCCGAAAATCCAGCAACCGCACCATATCGTGCTAATAACCGCTCAGAAAACCATGCCAAACATGTCAACACCATCCCAAACAATGTGACAACCACGTAGCAATGCATTTAAACCACTTAGAACAACCTAGCAGGAGCTGCATGACAACAAAATCACCAAAAGTATTCATATCAAAATAAAAAACTTAACTTACTCTACAAATTATAAACTTAACTTACTGTATAACTATGTACAATATTTACACACGTAGGCCCCGCTGTGTGATACTCCAGCCTCCATGTGACACTTTGATGACTCAGTGTCTGGGCTTCTTTCTTCGGGGTTCCTCGGGCAGGGGCTCTTCACTGATGTCCACATGGATTCGTGGAGCGAAGCTTCTGCTGGGTGTGGAGAAGCTTTCAGTGATCAGGACGCGTCCGTCAGGCTGCTCCGTCTCCACCAACGTAGGGCAGTTGAGGGTCTCCCACAGCCGCTGCTTGATCTTCAATCCCAGCTCAAGGCTGTAGGGACGGTGCCGACCAGAGCGTGTCTTCCTCATGGGCTCCACCACAGAGCGGTAAATATCCTGGTAGCCCTGCACGCTGCAGCCGTGGATGGAGACAGGCTCTTCCTGCTGACACACGTCCACTGAAGAGACTGAGGCTGCTGGATGGATGTCCGGAAGGACAGCGGCGTTCCTTAGGTAGCGCTCTTCCAAACCGTTGTTTGAGAGGCAGCAGCTGTAATTGTGATCTAACTTGATTACAGCTGCCAACTGTGAAAGGTCTTGAATGGAAGAGACGCCCTCCACCAAGAATTCCCCCAGGCGTGTGGGACGAGCCCTGGTTCTTCTTGAGCGTCGCAGTTCCATGCTGATGACTGAAGAGAAACTTCCCAAATTATACAAAGCAAGGAAACTTTCCAAACTGAAGAGTTGTAAAGAGCTTGTAGCACGTATGATCAGACTTCAAGGCTTCAGGGAGAGTTGTGTTGATTTCAAATGTCAACTACAGTTGCTACTCACCTAGAATGCTTAGGATCATTTAAATGTAAACAATGCTTGATATCAGCAGCAAATCGATTAGAGCAGCATAAGCTCTATGTTACATGTATTATATGCTTCTCTATTACCATTATGATCTTCATTTACAGTTATTTAGGGTGTATTTCTCTTCTGTATGTATGCTGTGATATGATGAGCATTATTTGGAACTGCTCTGTGTTTGTTTGACATGATGAACTTATCTGTGTGTTCAATGAATCTTAAGTGAACGAATCCTTCCATTGACTCGTATCTCCCTTTGTTCACTGAAGTCTCTTCTTTTTTTAAGTTCATACATGGTGACTTTTCCTGCTTCCAGAAATTGAGGACTATGTGACTATAGCAGTCTATGAAAGAGCTTTTTTTGGGGTGGGGGTTGTGAATCTACTGAACGAATAATACTGACAGCCATGTGTTTTGACTTTTGAGTCTGACAGAGAGAGAACCTTGAATGATTATACATATGCACATACATTTTTTTTTTATTATGTTTATGTTGTCCTTTTTTCTAGCTTGCTAAATGTCCGGTCCAGATGTCCAGTCGTTCATATGATATAATTAACTATATTTTTATATAGTGTGCGATTTTGTCCTAAAGAAGGTGACAACTCTGGTACCACCACACTCTTTCTGTGAAGAAAGTCCTTGCTGAGCCAGGAGGTCTTTCTGTGTGAAGTTTCCATGTTTGTTTGGTATGGATTGAGAAGGTGTTTTTATTTTTATTTTACTCTAGGTACTCTGGTTTCCCCACAGGAGAGTGCTGAAGGGATGATGTATTTTAGTAGGAAATGAGTTAGCATTTTAACATTTGTGGCTCCATCTATAAATGTTTATTTGCGTAATTCATTATATTGGGTTTAGTTTAATTCATGTTGTGTTAAAAAGAGAAGGGGAAGAATAAGAAATTGTGAAGTGGATGTGAAGACACTAATAATCTATTTAGAATGTTTTCCATGTATTTTCATGTGTCTAATGCAGAGTGATATACAGTATATGTGTTAGTTAGAAAGTTGTGTACCTCGGCCCCTTTAAGGGGGCGGGTCCGAAAGAGAAGTGCTCGGAAAGAGAGAACGCAGTAGCGAGCACACTAGATTGACGAGCGTTGTACGAATGTAAGTTTGGCGTCTGTTAATGTTATGCCGATACTTCTGATTAAACAAAGAAATGTGAATCACCACTATTGTAACCCGGGTTTTATTCATGTCATCCACGCCGAAGAGACTGGAGTGCACAAAGCAGAAAATAAGGGTTACAGTTGTAATAGTCTCTTCTTCCCTATTGTGACATATAAAAACTTCTTGAACAAAAAAAAACATGTGGGACAGGATTTCATTTTGTCCATCTGGAATTGATTAGATGGTTGTGCTTTGTTATTGCTGTGATGTCATATGATTGACAGGTTGCCCTGCTCTCACACCAGTAAACACTTCATCAGAGAAGAGGTGTTGCTGCATATGGAAGGATATTACGCAGGCACAAAAATAAAGTTTTCTAAAAGTGTAATATGGCAGAGGAAGAAGATTAGAATTTTCATGACTCATAAGATGAATGCAACACAAATATTTTCAGTAGAGTTACTCCTGCCTATCCTAAAAAACTGATTTTTTGTTTAAATGTGTTGCCCCCCTCTCATCCATGACCTTAATGGGCATAGCAGGACAACATTTTTGATTTGAACACACTCAAAGATCACTGAGAAAATGAGCCTTACTTGGATCTTGCTTTCACCATATTTTATGTTTTGTTTTGGATTGGTTCTTCAAATGTAATACAACACTGACATCTGCAGGAGGTAGGCTATGGTTTCTGCACATATTTCGTTGAAAATATAATTTTTACTCTAAAATGAGAAGCCCATCTGTCACATTAGATACAGAATATAAAACCATGAGGCATCTGCTCAAATAATGATGGAGTATAATCATCCCATTGTTATTTTCCAACCAGTTCCCTGGCACACAGGTATCCATGCAGAGTAACAACGGGTGTTTCTATTATTATTATTATTATTTTTTTTAAATGTAGCTATTATTGTATAATTTAAAACACTTCCATGTATTTGTCCATGTTTATTTCTATTGAGAGAACTTGAGATATTTGAGAGTTTTGCTTAAAGTGTTTGCACTATACATAGAAACGTTTCGTTTTATAATCCAATTTCATTCATACTTTTAAGTATATCTTAAGTGTCCAAACACTTTTGTGGACCAAATTGCAAATAGTGTAAATAAATGTTTGAGTCCAGAAGATGCGTCACGCGCCAGCAGGTGGAGCCGCGTCATTCAGTGTCAGAGCTTCAGCGCGAGCTCACAGGGGGTTTCATCAGGTTGACAGGCAAAGGAAGAGAGACGCAGTAAGCGAAAGCTTCTCAATGCGAATGGGTACGGCGCTTTGCTGGGCACCAATGCTATGACAAAAGGAGTATATTTTGTTTTGCTCTCGTGAAGTCTGAAGTAAGTTCTCGCGCAGTTTATGGTAGAGGCTCAGCAGAGTTTCAGAGGAAGCAGGATGTTCCATGAAGACGGTGCAAACTCTCTCAGACCACGATATGGATGTAAGTAAGAGCCACTTCACTTCATGTCAGTTATGAAACTACTCTATTAATATTATTAAACGAAATGAGTATAAATTGAATGTGAACATCTGACATCCATGATCAGTGCAGTGGTTTGGGTGATTCGCCCCTGGATATGCATGATATTTAGGCTACATAATGCTTAATATTTAGGCTATATATATATATATATATATATATAAATATTTTCTCAATGATTATTCAGAAATATTTGGAAGCACACTGTAAAATGTGGTAGCATGTTGTCAAATTTTTGCCTTAGGATCTATTTCTACCTGACCTGATGCTTGAAAATGATTTTCATTGGTGTAATCTGCGGTATTGATTTGAAATATTTTGGACTTAAATGAAGCCAGTTAACTTTTATTAGTTACACGAACAGCATTTTTTTAGAGTTCAGAAAATGTGTATTTGAAGTTCATACTCCTGATTTATCAGCCTCTGACTAGTTGTGTGTGTGTGTGTGTGTGTGTATATATATATATATATATATATATATATATATATATATATATATATATATATATATATATATATATATATATATTATATGAGCAGTACTGATTATATATTATATGAGCAGTACTGATTATTTCTGTGTTTAATAACTGATATGCAGATCTTGGTATGTAAAGTATGAAGTATGTGGTAAATTGAGTAATTTATTGCACACAATACATGACATAAGTGTTACTTATTCATTAAGAGTTTAATGTTCAGAGGTAGACTGAACTGATTAAGGGTGAAAACTGTTTAAAATTATGATTATCAGTCTATATAGTTTAACTCAGTTACCTGTCACAACCACTTCCCACTTTTCGTCAAGACGCCATGATAGTAATGTGCTAACGTACAAGACAGTCACTCTGAAACATTAAAAATGTTTTTTGATCCCTTCAAATATGCAAAAAAAAAACCCAAACATTTCCTGACATATCCTGATAGTATATTGCCTCAGAGGTACTTGTCCTTAGATCTGTAGGCATTAGATCTCATGCTGTGGCCTGAGCAAAGAGAAGCTCCATGATAGTTTTCTCCAGTTAAACATTACCTCTGCCCTTTGTAAAAGCACCTAACAGTCTGTACAGTTCAGATACTTGAGGAATTCTGTTTGAGGAGTTTATCTGTGCAGGTTTTATTAAACACACACACATTGCACCATGCTGGCAGATGCAAGACGTCATGTCTATACTGCGTATATCTAGAATGATGAAGAATGTTCAAGATGGTGTTTGAGTTGCACACATTCGATTCTGGTGTGAACTGCTAGTTGGTTGCGTGTCAGAAACTGCTAGTTTGAGATTAACTCCACTATATCAAATCAAGGTTGAGAGATGTACTTTTTGTCGGCTCTTTAAAAGAGGTTTACTTAACTCGTGTCAACACTGGCACCGAGATCACATTCCAGCTAAACTGCTGACAAGGCCGCTGGTTTCATTCTGCTAGAGTGTTTACATTAGCCTTTTTGATATCGATTGCCTTTTTTATTCATAAAATGCTGATTTTTAGATATGACACACTCATATTGCATTTAACTCCAGAAAGCTGTTGTACAACTATTCCCTGTGTCTTATTCTGTTTGTTTGAAGACAAATGGTTGTGTCAAAGTGTGCATCACAAGGAATGACATCCTTTGGTTGAGGACTGTGTAGGAAATATACAGGAAATTACATATCGAGCAATGAAAACTGAAATGCCCTACAATCTTATCATTATTATCATGTGAGGTATCGGTGACCACATATTGATATGAGAGATTGGATGGCCACAGTTTACAAGCAGACGTCCCACTCACAACCACTATAAGTGTGGTGCGGTTGCTGGCATGATGTACACTAGTGTTGTTAAGACGTTTGAATGTTTTTGAGATAAGCCTTCAGAAATGATTATAATGCTGATTTGCTGCTCAAGAAACATTTCCTATTATTATCAGTGTTAAAAACAGTTGTGCCGCTTATTGTTTTTGTGGAAACCAGACATGTTTTGTTTTTTTCAAAATTCTTTGATAAATTCATAAAGAACAGCTTTTATAAATATTTTCTAAAATTATAAATGTATTTCCTGTCACTTTTGATCAATTTAAAGGTCCCATGGCATGGCATTTTTCTATTATGTTATAGTGTTTCCTGAGGTGTACTTATATTGTTAGTATGACTTTTACATCATAAAATGTCATAATTTAGAAATAAAAGGCATTTTTTCAATACTGCTGTTTGCCCTGTGGCTGAATGCCCTGCTTCAAGAGGCGTGTCTGCTGTGAGACTTCAGTAAAAACGCCCACTGTTGTGATTGGCTGACATCTTTGTATTTTAAATGAGCGGAGGGGGCGTGGTTTAACTTGGTCTACGAGGCACGAGCAGGCACGAGCTGCTGCCAGAGAGACGGATGGACCTGAGTTCACTTCACATCAGTTCTCAGCATGTCTGAACTGTTGTAGTTACAGCATATACTTCAGGTTATTAGTCTATTTCTAGTCGGAGGGACTGTCACTCATGTCAGAAAGTTAGTAACTTTAGTAAATTATGGATCAGCGCTGACTGGAGACGCGAACCGTTTAGAACGATTCAGTCCGATTTGGTGAACTGATTCGGTTCACTAAAAAGAACAGGTTCAAAAGAAAGATCGTTCGCGAACCGGACATCACTAACGTACCAGAGACGGAGCTCAGCGATCGCTAACAAAGTTATTTATAGTACCTACTGAGTTATGAGAGCGCTGTCAGTCAGCGCAAGTTTATTGTGTTTGTATCTGAGCGTTCTGAATAAACACGAGTCCCAGTCACACCGAGTCCGTCTTCATCATTATTACCAACTGTGTAACACATGCAAAGTACCATTACAGCTAGATGAACGAGTTAAAAGTAAGTGTTGATAATGGCATTATTTTTCAAATAAAATAAAAGCGTCAGTGACACGCGTTGAGTACACAGCGCAAACAAAGACACAACAGCAGTAATCGAATGTAATCCAGTTTATTGTGGGGCTAGGCTGGCTAGCCCGAATATGCTCACGCTTACCCCCCTTCTGCTTAATCTCACGCCGCGTTTGGTGCCTCCGCTGTGGGCCAGATGCAGTACTGGGGGTCGGGGATGTTGAAGGCCAACGGCCAGTGCAGCCCGAGCTTCGGCGTGTGTGAGGCCGATGTTGAGCAGAAACTCATGACTGTATGCACATTTTAGAACCGGTAGACGCGACGAGGACGTACAAAAACACTGACTCACAAGATAGAAAACACGAAAACACCGTTCTGTCTGGAGAGAGAGAAGCCGCATTGTGTGCACGAATAATAAATAATTAGCTACACATCAGAAATTACTGATCACAGATCAGAAGGAACTGAAAAAAGACTTCTGTTTTCATTTGTACATCCAAACACTGAGAAACTGCCAGCATTCACTCGTTCACAAGGAATGATCTCTCGAGCGTTTGCATGGGCGTGCCAGATTCTCTGGGCGGAGGAAAGGGAGGTAACCGTTCCTGCTTGGACGTCAAACCAGGAGACTTCAGGATTGGCTCGTCTGGCCTGTCATTTTCTCAAAGGCAGAGAGAGACAGCCAGAACTCGGGTTTACACCGATCAACATTTCTATCCACTTGGGGACAATATTCAGGCTAGGGGAACTCATATTAATGTTGAAAAACCTCATAAAATGAAAATTTCATGCCATGGGACCTTTAAAGCATCCTTGATGAATACACATTTTAATTTCTTAATAAAAATCTTTTTGACACCAAACATTTGAATGGTAGCATCTATTACTATAATTGGCTCCTGGTTTCCTCAAGTGGCTGTTGGATTGTTCTTTCTTTGATTATAACATTTGAAATGCACAGATGCTTTTATTTGAACCCACTTTTGTTGCCATGTTTTCAAAATATTGAGTTTATTGTCTGTGGGACAGATTTAAGGTGATAAAGCTGACCTACATAATGAATCCCCACAGAGGTTAACTGGCAAGCCTGAGCCTGTGCGACAGGGTGAGAAATTTGCAGTGTTGTTTGCTACTACATGATTGAATCTCATTTACTCGAACAAAGGCCAGCATGTGACCGTGTGTCAGCAAGCTTAATTATTACTAGATGAGTGAGGATTGTGAAAACACTTAGTAGGTGGACAGTCTGATCTAAAAATGAGCTTCTCATTGTGTGTCAGAGCATCACAAATTCTCTTCAGGTGCCTTTAGGTTTATTTTTGACTGAATTGGTCTTTTGTCTTTTGCTTTTGAGAATGGATGTGGCCTTCTTCACTTAGAGTCGTAATAAGTGTCATATTTTACTATTTCATTGATGTTTCACCTGGGCTCCACCAGGCTGTGGAGAATCATCATATATTTTAGTCAAGTGATGGGTGATTGTATAATCAAATAACTTATTAAACCAACTGACGTAGTGCAACTACATCTGCTAGTGGATTCTCAGAATCAATCATGAGCTCTGTGGTAAACGCAACAGATTGTGAAATTCTGTACTGGTCTTTTGATGGTGAGATGTGGTTGACAGTTGATCTGTACGCGTGTTATGTTGATGTGTTGGGTCACGGCATGTCTCAAACAGCTCAAAACAGCCTTACACACTAATTTGCACTTTTTTAGTAACATGCAAGTTCAAAATAGAATACATATTTGAAATCCAGTCCTGATTTTAACCAGGACTGAAAATGATTGTGTTGGTTACATCATGCGATTGGTGAGTGTTTGTAAGTGGCAGCTCCATGCCATTACAATAAATTATTAAATAACAAGTAAATGTAATAGGGAAATCTACTATAGATTTCTACTTTCAATATTATTTGTTTGGTAACACTTTACTACACATTCACTATTAACTACGACTTTTGCCTCAATTAACTCGTAATTTACTGCTTAGTTCTTATTAATAGTTAGTATTAGTAAGGTAGTTTTTGTAGCATTTAAGTTTAGGTATTGATTAAAGGGGCTATATGCGTTTTTCTGAAATTTAAACTCGAGACTGACACCTGTGGCCAAAAAACAGAACTGCTCTTCATTTCTGCTCGCTCTCGCAGCGCGCGCTCGTAGGTGTACACTTCACAAGTCATCTGCTGCAAGGAGGTCAACATTATGTTTACAGAGGTAAGAACAGTCAAATACATATATTGTTTGAGATAAGTGTTCTCTTATCAAAACGTCAAACGTGTAGCTGACAAACTACACAAAAAATTAATACATTAAATAAATAAATAAACCCATTTCGCCATTGGCATACACGCTGATGAAGGGCGCACAGACCGAAACTTTCGTAGAATATTAAAAACACAAATCTGAGCACTGTCCTTGACGACTGAGCACTGTCCTTGACCACTTATTATACACAAGTAGCTTACTATCACCAAGTATGAAAGACACATATACATAATACTATTTAGCAATATTTATTGACTACATGTCTTGTGAAATAAAATGCATCACACTTTACATCTTCATTTACCTCTTATTTTTTGTTAAGATATAGAAACAACAAACAATATAATGTAGCTTTACATGGCTATATAATAAATCCTCCAAGGCTCAAATGCGAAGCCGATGTTCACTCTAGTCCTTGCAATGCGCCGGTCTCTCTCAATCTTCGACCTTTTTTGGCCACTTGTCAGGGGTTTAACTTTTTTAGTCTTCTGTGGAGTTACTGGTGTCCGAGTTGTCCTGGGTCTCTTCTGTGTATTCGTTAAATCCATTGCACTGCTTGCGAGTGTAGGCTACTTTCTGACTAGCGGTGGTGGCAGAGTGATCTGAAACATTTAACATGAACGCGCTTGACGTCACATCCGCAGACAGCGCGGGAAAAGACGACCCGTCAGAAAATATGAAAAATAGGATACAGGCTTATAGGTGCACCCACTGTGAGCGGACAAGGTGTCAGTATGCTCATCAGATGATGTTTGAGTCATAAATGGTAAAATAAAAAGGCTATAGTTACGTTTATTTTGGGGAAAAAGTTGCATATAGCCCCTTTAAGGGATGTAGAATAAGGTCATGCAGAACAAGACATTAATATGTGCTCTATAAGTACTAATAAACAGCCAATATCCTGGTAATATGTATGCTTGCTAATAAGCTACTAGTTAACAGCAAGAATTGAACCCTAAAATAAAGTGTTACCATTTGTTTTTCAGAGTTTATTCTTTAAATACAATAAGCTGGATGCAAACAAAGTGACCCACATTTGGTTTTCAACCGTTGAAAAGGGGTCAAATTCAAACAAATTGAAGTTACGTTGGGATCTCCATATCTCTGGGATTTAACCATAAAGGGCCTTACAAATGAGAACCAGAATTTAAAAGGACATTAAGATGGATTTTAGTCTGGGAATAGCTTAAGCCTTGTCTGTGAAACCGGGAAAATTTATATTTGTGGTACTCAGACATGAATGTTCTATGCAGTGGTTTTTATGAAGGGAAACAAGATACAAAACTCACATTTGGTTTTTGACCCATGAAAATGTGTATCACAATTACTCAAAGACCCATTGAAATCCCTATATCTCTGGAAACGAACCATGTAGGGCCTTAAATTTAGATACTAAAAGAAAAGTTTAAAAATCTAAAAGGATATTAAGATATAACACTTCTTGAGTTGCATGCATACTTTGAGGGAAAACATTCCCATTTTGGAACTGTCGCCATTGGCATATAATGCAACAAAGATTGCTCAAAGTCAACTAATAGACCTACCTAAAAAAAAAAAAAAAAAAAAGATAATGAGGCTGCCAATTTTCTAAAGTCATTTTTACTCCCCCCTGTGATTTGGCTGTAAAATAGTGGATTACTCAGTAAATATTCATCAATGACAGTTAATGTTTATTTACTTTTAGCCAGGGACCACTGGAATTGACATGGAATGACCTAGTATCATTATTTTGATATTTTGTATCTAATGCAATATTCATCATGTAACTTTTTTAAGGATTAGTTCACTTCAAAATGAAAATATCAGAATCTTTCTCATCTGACATCGTTGTTTTACCTTTTTTTGCTAAAGGGCATGTATTAGTTTTTGCATGTGCGCTTTGTAAACACAGGGGCGGTACTTCTGCCTACATCTAGCGTGACCTTTACGACGTGATTACGCAATCCTTGGCACGTCACTGTAAACATTTAAGTCCCACTGGAGGCAAGTTTCAGAACCCAAGTGCAGTTTTTATTAACTTAAATCTTAACATAAATCAAAATATGGAACAAAGACATGGCTTGGCAAAACAAATACTTGGTGTGGCTAACCATAGGACTCACCGATAGCAGGTTACAACATCAATATCAGACAAAGACACACACCAAACATGAGGGCTTAAATACACAGCGACTAATGACAAGACAAGGGACACCTGTGAACAATGATCAAACAATGAACCAATGACAGAACATGACAAGATCACATGGGAATCACATGACAAGACCAGGAAAGGCAGTGAACATGACACACTCAGAAACATTACAGTGAACATGATAAACTAAAAACATGAAACATGAACCAACACCCAAAACACCATGTGACAGTCGCAGAGCAGTGCAAGAAGATGCAGTTTAGGTTAAAAAGTATATTCATTTTTTATTTTCTTTGAAAATTTCGCTAGATAAGACCCTATTCCTCGTCTGGGATCGCACAGAGCCTCTGAAGCCCTTCGAAGCCCATTGAAACTGCATTGATTTGGACCTTCAACATTTTGGTTGCCATGGAAGTCAATGGTGTGTTTTTTTTGTTTTCCCTCAAAAAACTCAGCTCTGCATAACCAGAAATAAAGCGATTGCATTGAACTCGGCAGTGTTGTGAACTGAAGATAAAGGCGGCGGAGAGGGAATGTAGTTGCAATCACGTAAAGGTCAGCCACAAATAGTTTCGTAATGCTACAGTACTGACGGCTGACGTCCGCCAGGCGTAAGCTTGTCACTCCCTGATGCTTTCACGTACCGCTGACAGTGATGAAAGAGTTGCTGATTATTTCTGCACGTGTATATTGTGTAAAATGACTCAAGCTTGCACACACATTCATTGTTTTGTTTGGTTGATCTTATAGGGGTTTAAGTGTGGTGTGTTTCTGATTCACTTCTTTCCTTCATAACAAATCACTTGAGCACTTTTTCCAGTTCATGCTGTTAAAATCTAATTCCTGTGTGACTTAAATCAACAGCTGTCTGAAACACACAAAGTATAAAATATAATCAGCAGAATGGAACTTGGCTACACACCATCAGATTCATTCAATACCTTTTGTCATAGTGTGTCTAGTGGTTGTTGTGTTGGCTGTGCTACAGTTAGCTGATTAAACTGGAGAGGAAAATGTCACACTCAGCGTTCTTATGTGTTATTCCACCAGTATGGGAAAAACTCTATTCTTGCATTCTCCAACTGTTTTTTCCCTTTGTTTATCCTACAGCCATTGTGGACGATGAGAGGCTGTCAGCGGAAGAAATGGACGAGAGGAGGAGGCAGAATATTGCCTATGAATACCTTTGTCACCTAGAGGAAGCCAAACAGTGAGTAGAAGTTTGTCATGCCACAGAAACATTTGAGCAATTGTCATGGGACCAGATAAAAATACAATTTTGTGTAAACCAAAGACTTTATGGCAGAATAAGTGCCGCCTTCTAAATAAAAGAGCCAATCAACAATTGGTAAAGTCATCGCATCACTGCAGCTGCCTTCAGAAGCTCCGGTTGATATAGGAACAGTCAGTGCTCTGAGACGTGCGCTTATGACTGCACACATGCATTTGCTGTTTTTGTCATGAGTTTTTAGAAACAAAATGTATGAGTCAGATTTCATTGGTGATTTCAAATATGACACTTAATCATAAGCTTAGTGAACAACTTTGGAGAATTTGATGTTTCCCTATTCACAGAGATGTACTTGCATGACTAAATTAGCTTCCCGAGAGGCGTTTCAAAGATGGCCACCAAGTGAAATGACTTGTCTTAAACTTAAGAACCTTGGGTAAACTTATAAAAGGTAGAGGTAAGTTTAGGTAAGATTAGGGACTACAGTACTTTTATCATACTCAGGGTCCTTCTACTGTAAAAAGTTGAAGATTTACTATGGACATGAACTTAAAGGCACAATATGTTTTTTTTTAAATTAAAATATCAAAAAAATAAAAAATAAAACAATGTTATATGTTTTATTGACTCGAGTACTTAGATTATCCCAAATGATTCCACCAATATTTAAATCCAGAGAAATCTGCAGTTTTACGGCCCGTGTCATTGTGTAGCCTGTCAATATTCACCTTACTCTCAATTTCTGGTTTTACTTCCGTTGCAACCATGAAAACACCAAAGATTCTTATTAGATTACGTGTTTTATTATACAGGTGAGCAACTGTTTCAACTTATATAGCTCATGGTCTTATTATTTGAATATCTTGTTTTCTTGATTTTACCACATTTGTACTATGCCTCAGAGATGACACTATTTTGTCAAATGGCTAACATAGCATAATCAGAAAGAGCTTTATTTGTAGTAACAGTAATACAACATTTTCTCCATCATACAATATAATTTTAAAATCAATTGCAACACAAGTCATCCAGCTTTTAGTATGATATTCTCCCGATCTAGCTTACTGCAATGTGTAACAGGTGTCTCATAGCAGCCACTGAGCGAATGCATTATAACATTATAACATTCAACACACTCAAATATATTTTAGTGTGATTGTTTTGACCAAGTAAAACAGCTCTGCATTACCCTACAATTTTAAGTTGTCAAATAAATTGACATTTAAGAGTTGTAATTCAGCAATTGCAGCAGTTTCATAATTTTTTTTTATAAAATATGAATTAATTAATTAATTAATTAATAATGAATTTAAGTGATCAGACATAATGGTAAAAAAGTTTAAGTTCAGGGAATAAGGAGGCAAACAATAAACATAACATTAATCATCATAAAATATACATAAACAACAAAGCGAAAGAAGCAGCAGTGGCCGACTGCGGCATATAAGCATAATAAAAACAACAACGTAAAATGTCCCAGGCTCTTCCACGTTTTAGGTCAATGCGGACAGCAGAAAAGAAAATCACTCACTTTAATAAAAATCATTATATATTTAAGTCATTCTGTGAAGACTAAGCAGTTTTAATTTGATTATTCAATTTTTGTTAAAGGGGTCATGAACTGGCTTTTTAAAAAAATGTATACTGAGGTCAACTTATGACATTTGCGTGGTTTTTACATTCAAAAACATCATAATGAATAAGTAATAGGATATTTTCTGTCTCGGTTTTGAGCCTCTCTCAAGAAACGTTCGTTTTTTATGGGCGTGCCATACTGAAGACTTGGAAGTAAATGACCACGCCTAGGATTGGATAAGATTTGCATATTGAATGAGCTTCAGCTCCCCTCAGTACATGTGGGAATTGTTTTGAAAGCGTGAGGGGAAACACTCACAGGGCTCGCAAAATGTCTATCAAACAAACACAATGATTCATCTCTCATAAACTTGCGATTGATTGGAATGTTATTTTTTTATTACTTGGCCTGCCCGATCGGTGAATATAACTGTTCACACACACCCTTCAAATATCAAGTCAAGAGCACATAAAGAAAGGAATGTTATTTCACTATTTTAAATAGCCCGTCGGCAGGTCGGGCTTACGTTTTGGTAGCCCGTCTGGAAAACACATAGCCCCGGGATGTTGGGCTTTGCAAGCCCTGGCCCATAACGTTACAAGTCCGAGTCTGATCACAAATGAACCAATAACACTTCAAATAAAGGATTCCCTAGCCTGTGACAGCCTGCTAAGGTTTGTTCAGTTAGACACGTACACATGATCAATACGATCTGTAAAATGCAATACTATCACATATAAAAAACATGTTTTATTCACATACGTTTGTTGCACCATTCCTGTCGGATCCAATATAGAAGGCACAGCATTGTGTTTTTATCTCACTATGTCTGCAAATCCAGTCTCGACCTGTATCTTGTTTACAAACGATTCCGAGGTGAAATTAAGTGAACAAACACGCAATGTCTTGCACACATGAGCTGGAACCGGCATGTTTATTGCTCAGTAGCACAATCCGTTAAGCTCCACGAGTCGGTGGGCGGGCTTGAGGCGGCGTTTCAGCATACGATGACGTCAATGGTCGACATATTCTGAGATCGAGTGTTTTCTGGGCCTTGTGTCAATGAAAGTTTTTCTTTGACTAACAAGGACATTTTCAACTCCGAAACTTACAGGATATTCTTACATCACGATTAACTTTTCTATATCAAAGGCTCAAGGGAAAGTTGATTTCTCAATTCATCACCCCTTTAAATAAACCTAATGTAAGCCTACCTGAAACCCTAAACAACCCCACTGGTTTATGACGTTAAAATGGCACTTACTTTTTATGTAATGCTACAGTAAACCTGCTGTTTACTTCTGAAGTTGTAGGTATGCTTTCTTCTCACAAATAGAATTTGAAACATGTATGTTGGTAAAATAATATTCAGTTTTTACATACCGTATTTCCTCAAATAAAAGCCTGTAGTCAATTAAACGCCGGGCCTCTGATAGTGGCCGGGGGCGTGGCCAGCACGAACAAATAAAGGCCGGTCTCAAATTAAGGCCGGGGGAAAATGATTTCCTTTCATTTCATGTGCATTCAAGTTCAGCGTAATGTACAGTAGGGTTATGCCGTAGGAGCGAAACCATCGTGACCATTGCCCCCCGCTGGGAGTCTTGCGAGTGCGACGCACAATCCTGGTCTCTTCTATACTTAACCTAAACACTTTGCAGGGATTGCTCTGTAAATTAAATTGAGAATATAACTGATGCATATGTGCTATTTTAAATACTGTAGTCTATGAGATATGTGATGTGTGTTAGTCTGTGAAAGCTACACAAATGATCTGGACAATCTCTTAGCCTCTTGTCTTTTTTACACATCTTACTCTGCATTTAACTTAAACTATTTTATTTTGTACAAGAAAACAGCATAGGCTTCAAAATAAATTATGTTATTGAAATATTGTAAAGTGGTCATTTGAACTACTCGAACGAACATTTAAAAAACAATATGCAAAATCAAAATTGAATAGCTCCATAACGGATTGAGAAAAGTGTGCGCATTAGTTGGGTTAGAAAAATAACGAAATTATAGTTTTTTTAAAAGTAGAAAATAATATTTATGTAAAGAGATATATATTAAAATAAAAAGTGCTTAAAGGAACACAACTCTTCTTAAGTGGAAGGAAGCTTTTTTCCCTCACGTGGAATATAGAAAGCACATAAGTTGGGTTAGTAAAATAACGAAATTATAGAGTTTATATCGAGTCTATAAAACTCGAAAGAACAACAAATATATCACAAAAGTACATTTCGTTTTGTATAAATTGTATCTTAATTTCAATCTATGGTTTATCAACCAAATTGCCCGGATTGAATAAATAACAAGCAAATAGCTATAACAGACAATGACATGAGGTGGAAGCGGCAGCGGCGGCTTAAATGAACTACTAGAAAAGGAAAAAAACTTTAGTCAGGGGCAGCCCTTACTATTTATTTCAGATAGGCCTATATTTGATCCAGCATGTCACAAAGGGAGTTCTGGGTTGAGCGCGCGGCGCTGAGCGGAAAGAGCTTCAGAAATGAGCGGAATCTCCAGAAAGGCGCTTGATCTCCACTGGAGGAAATATTACCGCTCTTTCAACGCACACACCGCAACAGTCACAATATGACCTCATGTATGTTTTAAAAACACAATTCAACTTATAAATAATACTTTTTAATGGGCCACTTAAAATGTTTATTACAAATAAATTATTAAATTCTAAAAATGAATAAAATGAACAGAAAATTGCATTCCTTTGAAACCCCCCCACTTCCCGTGCCCCTGATGATATGTCCTCTGGAGCGCTATCGCTTTTCATTTAAAACGGTTTATTTAAAACAATTATTTTTTCAAATAGATGGAATTCGAAATACAGGCCTGCCCCTAATAAAAGCCTGCTTCAAATAAAAGCCGGTGACCTTCTGCAGTTCAGGTAAATAAAGGCCCCTGCTTTTATTTGAGGAAATACAGTATATTTAAATATAATTTCTATATATTTTACACACTTAAAGCATTATCGTGTTGCATATAGAATAATGCGTTGTTTAACAAGTATCGCATCGTTTCTTCAATATTCTGCAGCCCTATTCAGAGGGTATCTTTTGTAGCATGTGGCTGTGCTCACAGTGTGATAACTTATCAGTATGATATTGTATTCTATTTCTGATCAGTCAATATTATTTTAAACAGGATGGCAAAATGAAACAGGCTTACAATACCTTCCACATGAGGTTTAGAAGCATATATTTTGCTTGCCCATAGTAATCCTGTTCATATGCAACTCTTAAGTGTATTTTAGGGCCATTATGTGTCAGCATGTATCACAGCCCTGACGCTATTACCCTTTGAAACATATGGGTCAAATCACTGGCTATCACTAACTTGAACCATGACTTTAAATGTTCATTTTCCCAATATGTTTTTAGAGAAATTAAACCTCATTTACTTCAAAGTGTACACTACCGTTCAAAAGTTTGGAGTCAGTATAGATTTTTAATAAAAAAATGTTTAATTAAAAGTCCCTTATGCTCACCAAGGCTACATTTTATATGGTCAAAAATACGGTGAAATATTATTACAATGTAAAATAACTATTTTCTATTCAAATGTTCTATTCTATTTTCTATTAAAATGTAATTTATTCCTGGGATGTCAAAGCTGAATTTTCAGCAGCCATTGCTCCAGTCTTCGGTGTCACATGATCCTTCAGAAATCATTCTAATATGCTGATTTGATGCTCAGGGAACTGTTATTATTATCAATGTTGAAAACAGTTGTGCTGCTTAATATTTTTGTGGAAACTGATATATTTTTTGCAGGTTTTAGAAAGTTCAAAATAATGTATTGTTTTGTATCCTTGTTGAATAAAAGTATTAATTTATTAAAAAACGAGAGAGAAAGAGAGAGATAATCTTATTGATTCCAATCCAGACTCTTGAATAGTAGTGTATGGTCAGGTTATGATCCAGGCATATTGTGTGCATGGCTAGCACATTTCCAGTTGTGAGGGTTGAGGCTCGTTTTGCTGTTAAGACACAGAGAGCAGTTAAATGCATCAGCGATCATTTGTATCACTGGGAACTTGTCCCACATCTGATGAAAGCATGAAAGAATGTGAGGGAGTATTGCAGTGTGCATTGTTCTGAGATGAGGACATTTTTTTCACTTCTCAATACAATAGTTCAAAATTCTGTGCGGTTTGTCTGATGAGAGGATGAGAAAATTGTAAAATCAGAGCAAAGTGTGCAAGTTAATGAATTAATGAATCAATTGTTACACATCCTGACTTTCCTGGCAGCGCAGTTTTGGCCATGACTTTGTTGCAAAGCCTCTGTTCTGGGAATCCTGTCGTGTTGGATAAGGATTATAAGGCTGGTCACTAATCTGCTTGTTAGCAAGGGAGTAACATGTCATCCTTGTGTTCCACTGAGACGTCAGGAGTCACAGCTAGAGGCCCACTAAATATATGATGCCTGCTGTGCAGGACGTTAACAATCAAAACATCCAATTAGTGTGGTGGTTTTGGAAGTCCAGAAAAGAGCTGTAAATAGATGTTACTACCCTTAATATTCCCAGAATTCATTACACCTGACAAATTCTAGCTTTTGAAATCCACACAGTACAATGTTTTCATTATTTTTATTACCACATGTATGATTTTGTCCATTTAATTTGAATTAAATATAAAAATCGCTATAATTTCTAATTCATTTATACTAAAGATGTATTCTTATTTTGTATTTAATTACATTTTACTTTTACATACTACCATCCAAAAGGTTTTTATTTACTTTTTTATTTAAATAATTGATTATAATAATATTTTACAATATTACTATTTTTACTGTATTTTTTCTATTAAAAACATGGAAAATTTTACAACCCAAACATGTTTTGAACAGTAGTGTACATATTGAACTAAATAATTAAAAATCATTTAAAATACCCTTTTTTCCCCTCTTTTTTTAATACATTTGTTTTCTGTGAACTTTTCTGAGAACTCCCCAGCATGCCTTTGTGGCCTCCTAGGGGTCCTGGGATCCCAAAAATTGAAAGAGAAAACCCCTCATCCATGGAAGCTTTAGCATAAGTTCTGCCGGGAAGACTTAATTGTCATGTCACTTTAATTTTATCTATCCAATCACATGCTAAATACCTGGGTATAAAAGATTGGTACTTACGCATGTCTGCGCGAGTTCGCAGATGCTGACGCTCCAATTCACCGCCATCCTCCCCACCACCTCCAAGTTAAATCCTTCCCTACATCCACCACCACCAGGATGGTCCCTTCCATACCTCACGGGGGTCGGCTGCGCCTCTGCCTTCGTCTTCAGGCAGGATATGCAGAGTCCGGACCCTCAGATTGCTAGCTACGGACGGGGCCTATGCCAATATACTTTATCGCTTGCTGGGTTGTTAATAAATGGATTATTGTCACAGTATTTAATCTCCCGAGTCTTTCTGGCAGAACTAGTTTTTATACAGCTGTGAACTGATTTGCATAATTTATATAGTTGTATATCCATTCTATATCTATTTGACTTTTGTTGTAGCTGACAAAAATACCTTTTACACTATTCCAACCCCTTTCCAGTACAGTGAATGGGAAACTTTGTACCCGCTGACTTAAGCAAACAGAACATGCATGATTTTAGATAGGGGGACCTAGTTGTGACACTTTTTCCATTTCTAATTTTGTCATTGTGTAATTCCCTAAACCTTATTAATCACAACAGTTTTATATGAGTAACATGTCTATCATACATCTAAGACTTTTAATGTTTGATTAGACTTGATTAGAAATTGGGATCACTTCAGAGAGCCCCTATCAGCTTCGAGATTTAGAGAACGGGCCAATGGGCCATTGGCGTGCGAGATTTGCATCTCCGCCCCGCGGGTATAAATAGGAAGCGAGAGCAACGCACTGATGTCATACACTTCGGAGCCGAAGGGTGTTGATGAAGAGCTATAGACTGCTGCTTTCAGCTAAACAGAAAGAGAGAGAGAGAAGAGAACGCTTCTGCTGGCATTAAGGCACACAACAGCGCGACCACTCACCACTGCTGCATTTAACAAACTGCTGTTCTCACAGCAACACTGTTGGTCTCGTGAGGGCGTGGTTTCTCAGTGAGTGCAAACACAGGCTGCACTATTCCTTGTGTGTTGCCGCGGTTGTCCCTGGGTGCTTCAGCACTTTTCAAAAAGAGCGTTTCCTCACAAAAAGAGCAACACGCAAGACACTGCGTCTTTTTCAAGATGTCATTCCACCCGTGCGTTTCTGGATGCGGTCGTTCCCTCTCGCCCGCTGACGGTCACAATCGCTGTCTCACGTGCCTGGGCGTACAGCACGCTGAGGCAGCGTTTGTGGATAGTTCATGTTCTCACTGCGGGAACATGACTATCGGGGTGCTTAGGTCGAGACTCACCTACCTCCGGGAAGGTGGAGTCCCCCTCCCCATACCTCGATCTAGAGCTATCCCCCAGGTCGTATCCACCGTGTATGCCATGGCGCTGCTTCAGGTGCACCAGGCCCAAGCACTCATGGACATGCACGAGGGTAGGCCTGACCCAGAGCTCCTCCGGGAGCTCCGGACGGCGACGGACCTCGCCCTCTGGGCAACGAAAGTCACTGCCCATTCCGTTGGTCAGGCGATGTCCACCTTAGTGGTCCAGGAACGACATCTCAGGCTCAACCTGGCCGACATGAGGGAGACTGACAAGAACCGGTACCTGGACTCCCCCGTTTCATTGGCCGGGTTGTTCGGCGACACGGTCGAGAACTTCGCCCAGCAGTTCTTGGCCGCCCAGAAGCAGACGGAGGCTATCAAACACATCCTGCCCCGGCGGTCCGCTGCTGCCTCCACCACAGAGGCCGGCCGCAGCACCTCCGTCTGCCCGTTGCCGAGGACGTCCGCCTGCCGCCGCCCCCGCTCCCACCTCAGCCCAGCAGCAGCCTGCACCCAGGCGGAGGCGTCGAGCCGGCTGCGGGAAGGACGTCCAGCCCGCTCAGGCCGCTGCCAAGCCAGGTGGCAAGTACTGTCGTAAGAGACGCTGAGACGGGCCACCCAGAGATGGAGGAAACTGCTCTTCAGGAGATGGCTGCAGCACCACTCCTTCCTCCGGAGGAGGGCTGGGGGAGAATTTTGTGTTCTGTTTTTCTGTTCCGCCACTGGCCCCAGTGCCAGTGGTACCCAAATGATCAATAAAAGAGCGGTTTCCAACATCTCTGGGTGCCAAGAGAGCGCATCTGGTGGTATGCGATGCTACCATGCCTCGTTCCCCTCGGACGCCTCTCCCTTCTCCAGCGGGGGGCGCTGGCTGTCGGGACGCACTTAATGTGCCTCCTCACACTCGCCCGCCCCCCCAGCGGATGCAGGTTTGTGTGTCTCTCACCCAGACCCCTCCACGGACCACTCCCATGTCGTCCTCGGGTCCCTGCGTTCTGCTACGCTGCCCCGCTGCGGGTACGTCTGTGGTGCCGATGACCCCGCTTGTACGGTTGTTGGGGGCCTGGCTAGCGCTCCCCAGCCCGTCTCGCTGGCTCATCCGTACCATCAGACTCGGCTATGCGATTCAGTTCGCCCGGCGTCCCCCCAATTTCAGGGGCGTTCACTTCACGTCTGTGACGAGGGAGAATGCCCCTGTACTTCAGGCGGAGATCGCTGTCCTACTGGCGAAGGACGCGATAGAGCCGGTCCCTCCAGCCGATATGAAGTCCGGGTTATACAGCCCGTACTTCATTGTACCCAAGAAAGGCTGCGGGTTACGACCGATCATGGATCTGCGATACTTGAACCTCTCCCTGCACAGGATGCCGTACCGAATGTTGACGCAGAAACGCATTTTCAGGTGCGTCCATCCCCAAGATTGGTTTGCAGCGATCGACCTGAAGGACGCGTACTTTCATGTCTTATTTCTCCCTCGACACAGACCGTTTCTACTCTTTGCATTCGACGGACGAGCATATCAGTACAAAGTCCTGCCCTTCGGGCTGTCCCTGTCGCCCCGTGTCTTTACGAAAGTCGCGGAGGCGGCCAATGCTCCCATGAGAGAGCGTGGTGTTCGCCTTCTCAACTACCTCGACGACTGACTGATCCTTGCTCAGTCGCAGGGTCAGTTGTGCAAACACAGGGACATGGTGCTTCAGCACCTCAGCCAGTTGGGTCTTCGGGTAAACTGGGAGAAGAGCAAACTCTGTCCCGTACAGAGGATCTCTTTTCTCGGGATGGAGATCGACTCGGTTGCTATGACAGCGCGCCTCACCGAGGGGCATATGGCAGCAGCAGCCGCAGTAACCCTGCTAGGGCTGCTCCATATAAGACCACTTCAAGCAGACACTGTGCAAGGTCAAGGAGGACGAGGAGCAGCTCCTCTTGGTAGCTCCGTATAGGCCCAACAGGACTTGGTTCCCGGAACTGGTGCTCCTTGCTACAGCACCTCCCTGGCCCATTCCTCTGAGGAAGGACCTCCTAACTCAGAGACGCGGCACTCTGTGGCACATGCGTCCGGACCTTTGGAAATTCCATGTCTGGTCCCTGGACGGGACGAGGAGGTTCTAGGTGACCTACCACAAGCGGTAGTTGACACCATCACTTCCAGCAGAGCCCCCTCTACGAGACGGCTGTATGCGTTGAAGTGGAACCTGTTCGTCGATTTGTGCTCTTCTCACCGAGAAGAACCCCGAAAGTGTTCGGTCAGTCTGTGCTCTCTTTTCTTCAAGATGGGTTGGAGCGAAGGCTGTCTCCCTCCACCCTCAAGGTATACGTTGCCGCCATTGCCGCAAATCACGACCTGGTAAATGGTGAGTCCTTAGGCAAGCACGATCTGATCGTCAGGTTCCTGAGGGGGGCGAAGAGACTAAATCCGCCTCGTCCTCCCTCAATACCCTCTTGGGACTTGACTTGACATTGCAGAGGGCGCCCTTCGAGCCTTTGCAGTCAGCTGAGCTGAAAATCCTGTCTCTAAAGACAATACTTCTGGTTGCATTGGCCTCGGTTAAGAGGGTAGGGGACCTGCAGGCATTTTCGGTCGACGAATCGTGCCTGGAATTCGGACCAGGTAACTCTCAGGTAACCCTGAGACCCCGCCTGGATATGTGCCCAGGGTTCCCACTACTCCCTTTCGAGATCAAGTGGTGAGCCTGCAAGCGCTGCCCTCGGAGGAGGCAGACCCAGCCCTGGCTTTTCTCTGTCCAGTTCGCACACTACGCATCTATGTTGACAGAACGCAAAGCTTTAGGACCTCAGAGCAGCTCTTCGTCTGTTACGGAGGACAGCAGTAGGGAAAGGCTGTCTCCAAGCAGAGGATGGCCCACTGGATAGTGGATGCCATCGTCTTGGCGTATGAATCCCAAGACGTGCCCTGCCCGCTCGGGGTTAGAGCTCACTCCACCAGGGGTGTAGCTTCTTCCTGGGCGCTGGCTCGTGGCGCCTCGCTGACAGACATTTGTAGAGCTGCGGGCGACACCAAACACGTTCGCTAGGTTTTATAGTCTACGTGTGGAACCGGTTGCTTCTCGTGTGCTCGCTTCCCATAGTCAGCAACACTGAAGTGCCCATTGCCCGATGTCTCGGCTTGCTGCGCCACTCCCTTCCCCATTGAACGAATACGTGCCCTTATATTCTCCAGTCGAGTTCCACAGGAATTGGCGAACCCTGTTGAGTCCTCTGCAACCCGCTGCAGTCGGATGTGGCGGAGCGTCCGACGCCAGGTCTGTCACTTGTATGCATTGGTGGAACTTGTGTCAGGCTGGGTTCCGCATGTTGTGACCCCTATGGCGGTCCCATATGTGTATTCTCTACAGTACAGCTCCCTACGGCGAGCTCGTGTCTTTCCCTTGGCAGAGTTCCTCTGCCGTCTCAGTACGGTGTCGTTCCCCCACCTGCAACAGGCCGGGGCCACCCCTGGGACTTCCGCACTGCCCAAGGCCGGTCCATACGTGTATTCTCCACATGGTAACTCCCTCTGGGCATGATGTAGTTCCGCAGCGTCCCTCCGGGCATGCTTTCCCAGCGTTATCCAATAAGTCTGCTGAATGGGTCTTGCGGAACAGCAGTGTGACTCTCCCTGCGTGAATTTCCCCGCCCACATCAGAACAGGGTCTGAGGGGCTCTCGCTGGGCGCTGGAAGTGGTAGTAACTGTGGTGTTTTCCAAAGGGATCCCAATTCGTCGGTCGACGTACGTCGAAGTGACCGACTGAAAGGGAACGTCTCGGTTACGTATGATAACCCTCGTTCCCTGAAGGAGGGAACGGAGACGTACGTCCCGTCGCCACAGTTCCTTTCCATCACTGCATGGCCAAGTCACTAGTTCGGCTCCTCAGTGAAAAACGTCAGTGCGTTGCTCTCGCTTCCTATTTATACTTGCGGGGCGGAGCGCGAGATGCAAATCTCGCACGCCAATGGCCCATTGGCCCATTCTCTAAATCTCGAAGCTGATAGGGGCTCTCTGAAGTGATCCCAATTCGTCGGTACAACCGACGTACGTCTCCGTTCCCTCCTTCAGGGAACGAGGGTTACCATACATAACGAGACGTTTATAAGTGCTGCAGTAACATTTTTTCCATTCATCTTTCCAGGTTATACTGTCGCTACTTGTCTGCTTTGTCTGCCAAGTCTGGAAAATGGGAAATCATAACTCTTTATAGGGCAAAAATAGGGCAAATTAAGTGTTATTGTCATTATTCCATTCACTGACAGTCATTTTAATTTACTATGCAACGTCATTTTAAGACAAGTCACTTGCTAACAGGCATAGTTGCAGTGAGAAAGATGGAACTCTCCAAAACTGGTTTATCAAGATTATGTTTCAATAATACACAGTAGCGTTCATACTATATGTTTGGGGTCAGTACGTTTTTTTAAAATTCTTTTATTCAGCAAGAACATTTATATTGTCATTTATATTGTCACACAAGATTTTCATTTAAAAGAAATACTGTTCTTTTGAACTTTACATTCAAAGAAAATCACAGTTTCCGCAACAATATTAAGAAGTACAATTGTTTTCAACATTAATAATAAGTAATGAGTATAATGAAGTAATTGTGCTGAAAATTCAGCTTTGCCATCACAGGAAATTACATTTTAAAGTATATCAAATAGAAAACACTTATTTTAAATTATGTAGGCAGCACACATACCCTATGTTTTGTACAGGTAATGGTTTTCAGTTCAGTAGCAGACACATACAATCAAAAAAGTCATGAAAGAGAATATTGACCTCTGTGCCTCAGTCCTATTTAGCTGACAGTAAACTGTCATTACCAAATAGATAGTTTTGATCCAATTGCTTTGCTCCTTCCTCCCCAGCTGAAGCAATATTATCCCACTGTGTTCTAGTTTTGCTGTCAGAACACTCACCTCAAGACCAGTAATGCAGTTTTTTTTGTAGATTCACAGTATTAAACTGTTCAAGCAACATATTAGTCAAAGCTGTTTATTATGAGTCATGGCCAGTCTGGAGCAAAGATTTGAATATTTATTTCAGTTTGAGCCCCTGCAGTCTAACAATCACAGGAAAGTGTTGCCTGAATGCTGTACACAGTCAGATCTCTTATAGACAGTGTAACAGACATCTGCATTGTTTGGTAGAGAGCAGCGGGGACAGGGAGAGGTGTGCACAACGGCCGGATACTCCTCTTCTGATCTGGGCTGCCACATATCCTGATACAGCAACACTCATTCATTTTCATTGTTTAAGGTGCTGCACATTTTTTCAGATTAAAGAGATAGTCAACCCAAAATCGAAGATTCTGTGATCATTTACTCACCCTCATATCGTTTTGACGTTATTTCTTGTGCGAAACACAGAAAAAAAAAAATTTTTTTTAAAGAATGTTGGTATCCAAACCGTTTCAGTTCCCATTGACTTCATTGTGTGGACCAAAAATATAATGGAAGTCAATGAGAACTGAAACTGTTTGGTTAACAACATTCTTTAAAATATATCCTTTTGTGACTTAGGGTCCTATTTTAACGATCTGTGCGCGTGGCATCAGGCCTCCAGGCCCTTATCTCAACCTCGGCCTGTCATTTCGTCGCCATCGCCTCAGCTCATCGTTCCCTCATCACCTCCGCGGCCCGTCTGCCCGTCTGTCACTCCAGGTTGGCCTCCGGCGGTCGATGCACAGCCTTTGCCTCGGACTTCCTGGATTTGGGCTGCGCCCTCACCCTGCACCCCTACGCCGTTAGTGTGCTCCTCCCTTCCTCCAGGCTCCCCATCGGTCTCGCTCGCCACAGCGTCGTTCCGGGCATCCGAGTCACCGCCTCAGTCCAGACTTCCAGGCCTGCGATGTCTGCCAGGTCCGTCGGCCACTCTGTTCCGCCGGTTCCTTCCCTCACCATGGTTCCACCTCCGCTGAAGCATCCGCCCTTTTTCCTCATGTTTGTGTGAATGTGTTCTTTACCGTCTCTGCTTGTTACTCGGATTAAAGACTTTTGTTACCATCATCTCCTTCCATGTGCGCTTTCAACAGCCGCAACACGTGACACTATGGTGGTTACGGCCCTGGCGTAACATGCAGTAAACCAATCAAGACAGTGGTTTGCGCTTGCACCATGATGGATTCGCAATTTACATGGCGGAATTTGCGAGCGGAAAGAGTGAACACTTCTCCAGAGAGGAATTTATTAAAAATTAAATCTAAATATTTATTTTAAATATTTAAAAATGTTTGTGTGCTGCTGCACATCCCTTTGTGTGTATAAAAAGTGTACGTGCGTTGTGCACCTGCCAATAGGAGCATATTACTAATGCACCCTTTAAATAACTTTGACTTGACTTTAGACCAGGTTTTTGTTGGTCAATGGCACAGTCGTTTTCAGTTGCCTCAAAATAGCAAAGAGCCAATGATGCACCTGAACACACCTCATTTTCAGACCAGCACGCCCATGGGTGTGACAGTTGGGCGTGAGTGCATTTGCTATTTAAACAACATGGTGCTGGATGTGAAAATGCTAACTGCGTCAGGATGAATCTAGCGAAAAACACTTGCATCGCCAGCCCTTAAAATTTAGCAGATAAAGAAATAAATACATCTTTTGACAAATAAGTTTAAAATGATACATACAGGAAATAAAGAGGTCACATGACCAATTTGATACTTCTAAGGGGTCAAGATTTGGTTGGTTAGCATAGGCTAGTTAGCCTTTTCTGGTACTGTAGTCTAATAAACATCCTTCTCCATTGATGGTTATTCAGAACACATTTTTGTAAGCAATGGAATATCTGAAAAAATATAAAAATATAGAATTTTTTTAATAAAAAAAAAACTGTTAATAAATAGCCATATGATGCTTAATGAACCATTTAATGTTTGAATTTAAGGACAGCAATATTGTTTTTGTTGTTTATTTTTGTTCAATAAATTTAGGTGGTTTGCTGAAGAAAAAACAGTCAAGAAGCACTGCTCTGTAGAGTAGTCGATGTTTCACCATTGCCAGAATGGCTGGAGGGGTTTTAAAAGCTTGAAATGGACTGATTTTGCTCTTTTATGTCACAGCTTAATAATGAGTACATTGATCATGGGTGACAAATTGATTTGCAAGTAGGACATTCATACAATGGTATGGTAACTGAACTGTTTCACTGATCCTTTATCAGTACTGTTCATATTTCAAGACCTCTGTCATCTTAACCAGTGAAATATAAAGCAGCACTAAAATAAAATAGTGTCATTGTTCAGCTGAAGTCAGTTCAGTGTTGATTCAGTTCTGTTGAAAAGATCATCAATTATTAAATTAGTTAAATTAGTATAAAGCAGTTCTGCAGAAAACACAGATGTCATTATTCATCCAGCTCAGTTCAGTTTCTCATCCAATAGTGTTGGTGCAGTCAAATTAATAATATTGTTGAATATTAAGTGTCCCCAACTAAGCAAGCCAGATGCGACAGTGGCAAGGAACCCAAACTCCATCAGGTGACAGAATGTAAACATGTTTTCTGTTTTGAAAGGCACAATTTCTATTGGCAAATAGCTACTCGGTTTTAGCCTCTTTTATAGCAAGCTGTCATATACATATTGATTGTTTGACCTAAAATAGTTAATGTTCTTGTTATTCTCCTGACATGTTCATGATATATTGTACTGAAATAATATGTCACAATCACGGCTAGATATCACTGATGCAATATCATGTACAAGTGTGATTTAGAGGCACTCTAGCAGATGGGCTGTGTTGAAACAGAGCTGGGTTTGTGGGAGGCTGGGGAATTGCTGACACATGTCTGGGCAGAATGTTTTCTTTGCCATTGTCGTGTTGTCTTTAATTAAATCAACTTAAAGAGCTGGATGGATATGCAAGGATTGTCATGATGGTAACCCACTACAGGCATAATACAATCAAGAACATCCTCTCTGATTGTGCTGTACCTCAGAATGAACAGAGCGTACCCGTGACCTCACCTATGACCCCAGAATTGACCAACTCTTGACTATGTTAATGCACTCACTTAAGCCACCCAACTCAAGAGTAACTTAGTAGATGATTAACCAAAGGTTCATCAAAAGTTTTGGCATTTTAACTGATTCACTGCATAGTTTAAATTTCCTCAGTGTATTAGCATAAGGTTTCTTACCTAACCAGATCTGTTAGTTCTAACACTGATTATAGTCTCTTATATTTAAGAATATAACCCATAAATCAGTAAAACAGATGACCTCTGATGTACAGATATTGGATCTTTTTTAAAATGCCCCTATCATGCTTTTTTTCTGATCTTTCCTTTCATGTCAACTCACATGTTACTGTATATAGCTGCTTTTGGAGTTTCGGAGATCAAAATGGATAAATGGAGTTCCCTTTCGTTCAGTCACTACGACGTAACGTTAGTGACTAACGAATGGGGGTTTCGTTTAGAAGCCTATCATCTTCGAGATCTTAGAAAACGCCCAATGGCAGTGCCAATGCCATGGGCATGCGGAATTTGTATACATAACTCAGCCCCACCGCGTGGGTATATAAGGAAGTACGTGGGCAATATCGCATTATGTTTCTGCTTCGGAGCCAAGAGTACCTACCTCTTCACTCCTCAAAGCCTTCTGAGACTCTGTCAGCTTTTACGAGACAAGCAGCCTTCCAGTCGGTGTTGGTGTGATGGCGCATTCCAGTGATCGCAAACATCCTGCCTGCTGATCTGTGCAGTGATCTGTATCCAGCTGGTGTGTGTTTCCCTGGGCGCCTCGGCATCGACTGCGAGGTTTCCTCTCACAAAAAGAGCTTGCACGTGGCACGTCCTTTTCAGGATGTCTCGCCCGTGTACTTCTGGGTGCGGTCGGTCTCTTCCGCCTTCTGATGGGCATGAGCGCTGTTTGACGTGTTTGGGCTTTCAGCACGCTCAGGCAGCGCTCGTGGATGACTCATGTTCCCACTGCGGGAACATGGCCATCTCGGTGTTACGGTCAAGACTCCGTGCGGGAACCGAATGGCGGGTGCGGTGCATGAGAGGGGGGTGTGGGCCGAGGCACCTCTCGTGGAGGCCACACTTTGGCTGGTGGCCAGGGTGATCTGAGGGTGACGGTGTGGAATCAAGCTCGGCCCACACCCCCCTCTCATGCACTGCACCCGCTATGCGTTCAGGCGAGTACATCGGGGCCGGCTCCTGCTGTCCCGATTGTCTCGTTTGGCACCGCGGAAGACGAGGTAGAGGCTGCTGCTGGGGTGGCTGGAGAGGTGCTGGAGAGGGAACCGCGGGAGGGCGTCTTCGGCGGCGAGCAGGCTGAAACTGCACCGGCGGCTGGGTGGAGGCAGCAGCTGGCCGCCGGGGCAGTATATGCTTAATAGCCTCAGTCTGCTTCTGGGCGGCTGAGAACTGTTGGGCGAAGCTCTCAACCGCGCCGCCGAATAGCCCATCCTGGGATATGGGAGCGCCGAGGAACCGGGTCCGCTCGCCGTCACGTATATCAGCCAGGTTGAGCCATAGGTGTCTCTCCTGGACCACGGCTGTGGAAATCCGCCTGCATATCAGTACGCGGTCCTCCCATTCGGGCCATCTCTGTCCCCTCGCGTCTTCACGAAGATTGTAGAGGCAGCCCTTGCACCACTCAGGCAGCACGGGTTTGCATCCTGAACTACCTCGACGACTGGCTTATACTGGGCCACTCTCGAGCACAGGTGGTCGTACACAGAGATTTAGTGCTCCATCACTTAGCCCGTCTGGGCCTTCAGGGCAACTGGGAGAAGAGCAAACTCTGCCCAGTGCAGAGGATTTCTTTTCTTGGTATGGACATCGACTTGGTCGCCATGTACGCCCAGCTTTCGAGCGAGAGCGCGCAGTCACTGCTGACTTGCTTCCGTCAAATCGAGAGCAAGAGTGCGGTTCCACTGAAACTATTTCAGAGGCTCCTGGGGCATATGGCATCTGCAGCCACGGTAACGCCGCTCGGATTGGTTCATATGAGACCGCTTCAGCACTGGCTTCGCAATCGAGTCCCGTGATGGGTATGCTCCGGGTCCAAGTGACTCGGGCCTGCCTGCAGACCCTCACCCCGTGGTCGAACCTCAGTTTTCTATGGGCCGGTGTGCCCTCAGAACGAGTTTCCAGGCATATTGTTGTATCAACAGATGTATCTGCCACGGGCTGGGGTGCCATGTGCAATGGACAAGCAGCCACGGGCTCCTGGACAGGACCCCAGCGCCTCCTGCATGTCAATTGCCTCGAGTTGCTGGCCATACGGTTCACCCTGCACCACTTCCGAGCGTTGCTGAAGGGTCAACATGTACTAGTCAGGACAGACAACACGGCCACTGTAGCGTACATCAACCAACAGGGCGGTCTACACTCCCGCTGTATGTCTCAACGCGCCCGCCATCTCGTTCTATGGAGTCAGAAGCATCTGAGGTCCCTTCGTGCTGTCCGTATTCCGGGAGAACTGAACCGTGCTGCCGACGAGCTCTCACGGTCTCAACCACTTCCGGGAGAATGGAGGCTCCATCCCCAGTGGGTCCAGCTGATTTGGAAAAAGTTCGGCGATGCACAGAAAGATCTGTTTGCCTCCCACGACTCTTCCCATTGCCGCTTGTTCTATTCCCTGTCCGAGGGCACGCTCGGCCCAGATGCACTGGCGCACAGCTGGCCGCAGGGCCTGCGCAAATATGCGTTCCCCCAAGTGAGCCTTCTCGCACAGCTCTTGTGCAAGATCAGGGAGGACAAGGAGCAGGTCCTCTTGGTCGTCCCGTACTGGCACGGCCGGACCTGGTTCCCCAAACTCTTACTCCTTGCGACAGCCCCTCCCTGGCATATTCCTCTGAGACCGGACCTCCTCACTCAGAGACGGGGCACCCTATGGCACCCGCGTCCTGATCTGTGGAACCTCCACGTGTGGCTCCTGGATGGGACGCGGCAGGTTTGAGTACCCTACCACCTCCGGTGGTGGCTACCATCACTTCCGCTAGGGCAGAGTCTACTCAACACGCCTATGCTTTGAAGTGGAACCTCTTCGTCACCTGGTGTTCTTCTCGCCAAGAAGACCCCTGGAAATGCCCAATCGGGTCTACACTCTTGTTTCTCCAAGAAGGGATGGAGCGAAAGCTGTCTCCCTCCACCCTTAAAGTATATGTGGCCGCTATATCTGCCCACCACGATTTCTTGGAGAACAAAAAGGTAAGTCAGCACGACCTGGTCATCAGGTTCCTGAGGGGGGTGAGGAGACTAAATCCTCCTCGCTCTCCCCTTGTACCCTCTTGGGACCTCTCAGTAGTCTTAGATGCTCTGCAGAGGCCTCCCTTTGAGCCTTTGCGGTCGGTCGATCTTACGTTCCTGTCAATGAAGACAGCGCTCCTGACCGCACTGGCCTCCATCAAGAGGGTAGGGGACCTGCAGGCATTTTTGGTTGATGAAGCGTAACTCTCACGTGATCCTGAGACCCCGGCCCGGATATATCCCACCTCTCCGTTCAGAGACCAGGTGGTGAACCTGCAAGCGCTGCCTTTGGAGAAGGCAGACCCAGCCTTAGCACTGCTCTGTCCAATACGCACCCTCCGCGCTTACGTAGACAGGACGCAGTGTTTCAGGACCTCAGACCAGCTCTTTGTCTGTTATGGTGGAGAGCGGAAGGGAAGAGCTCTCTCAAAGCAAAGGCTGTCTCACTGGATAGTGGACACCATTGTTTTGGCTTACCAGCAGCAGGGTCAACCATGCCCCCTTGGGGTCAGGGCCCACTCTACTCGGAGTGTGGCCTCCTCTTGGGCTCTAGCGCATGGCGCCTCGCTAACAGACATCTGCAGAGCTGCAGGCTGGGCGACACCGAACACATTCGCCAGATTCTACAATCTCTGAGTGGAGCCTGTGTCCGACTATGTACTCGCCTCTACTAGTGGCCGGTAATGGACTAGGCTCATGTGTCTTTGCTTGCTCACCATTCCACTCCACGGACTGGATACGTGCGATATTTTTCCTCAGGTGAGCTTTCCGGAAGCCCTGAGCTCCTCCAGCACTGTCGACGCCAACACCAGTAAGTCTGCCCTCTCGAGCCCAGACCCTCGTGTCAGGCCAGGTGCCACATGTGCATGGTTCCCCTCCGGCGACCCCCACACGTGTATTTCACACATATAAACACAAGGCGCCAGTGAGTTTTTTTTTTTCGCCTCTAGAGGCCACTCTCGTGCTATATACTGCCAGCAGACCCTTCTCATAGCTCTTGTACTGTGTAATGACAGTGCACCCTTCTCAGCCGCTCCAGCAACGGACGCATCACAGAAAAACTATCGGTGTGGATTTTTGCAGATAACCGATTGTTCCACCAATCAACTATCGGTGCCAATTAATCGGCAAAAACGATGAAAAGGTCAACCTCTACTCCTGTCTATAATTAATTTTCTCCATTTGAAAACATTACACATTCTACATTTATTTTGCTTATTTTTAACATTAGTGTTGCTGCTTATGCTTTTTATAAATACAATTATTTTTTACATGACATTAACATGAAGATTTAAATTAACATGAAAGACTACTAATTTTCAACACTTTTTTAAAGATGACTGAAAGGAGGAAAAACCAAAGTGAATTATGGACTTACTTCACTCAGTCATTGCCAGGGCTGGCAGTTTGCAAAGAATGCCAAATGAATGTGAGCATGGGGTCAAAATCTAAAACAACAAAAATACCAGTGCACTTTTTTAAATTATTTTGCACTTTCAGACCTCTCTATTTATTGGTGTATAAATAAGATTTGTTTTGTTTTCTACGCAAGGAGGGAGTGATTGTTATAAATAAAATGGTTTGTTCAGTTCAGTGGTGTTGTAATCGTGTCAAAAGCAGAAGAATAACAGTAAAAAATATCGGTTCTGTATATCGGTTATCGGGCACATAAAAACAAAAATTATCGGTATCTGCCGATCACTACTTATGTTAGTAGTTTGTGGGTCGCTCTACATGGCCCAATGCCAGATTCCCTCACTGGCAAGAGAAAAGATATGCCAGTGTAGGTGCCATGACATTATAGTTTCTCTGAACATGTCAAAGGTCACTTTTATCAGCTGGTCACTGACTAGCAACCAGTTTAGAAGGTAGTTTCTTGTGCTGTATGATCCAGGTAAATTTCAGTGATTCAGTGATCCGGAAAACTGAACTGAAGTTGCTGCATGCTCATTGAGACTGCAGGCTAATAAACTAGTCGATAATATTATATTATAACTGTATAATAGTTTAATTTATTCCTGTGATGACAAAGCTGAATTTTAATTTCCTATGTTGACACCTCATATGATGAAGGGTGACTGTAATAACGTAACCTTAATATTGACTGTTCATGCCAGAGAAGCCTTAACATTTGATTAAAACCACTGATTTCACTTTCTGGCTCTCATTCTTTATTCCAAGGTTATATTTTCTTTTCCCCCTTACCAGGCTTTTATAAAACATACATTTTGCCAGTGGGTCAGAGTTGGGCTGACCCAATGCTACATATTAATTGTTTAGTTAGCCCTGCTGGTAGTCACATGACATTTACAAACTTATAGGGAGTTTTACACAAGGCAAATAACTGCCATTGAGAGGAATCTCCAGGTATTTATAGACTTTGTTGGGTTTTGCAAAGAAATTAGAGAATATCACACAAACATGTTGTGGTCATCTTGGTTTCACTTTTTGGGGGGACTGAGATTTTGTCATCTGGGTGTGCTTTAGGAACTCTTACATCTGAAATTAATATTAATAATCAAAATGTGCAGTATATTAGAAAGACAAACTGTAATTGTTTTGCTGTTAGTAAGGAAGCTATGTGAGATCTCAGGCATCTATTGAACTGAAGAACAAGTGAACTATAGTCTGGTATACGTTCTTTATAATCATGTCCTGATTGCTGCATTTTTGCTTATTTAACAAGTTTAAAAATAGCATTAACTCATGTTTTATGATGCTGAAAGAGATCATTTTTGATGCCCGTAGGCATAATTGTGCATTTGAACTTTTCCTTACATGGTGCAAAGTGTTTATTAATTGATTGTGTGCCCAAGTTTTGCCCTCTGTAATTCATTTAGATGTTTAGCCTCTAATTTCTAAAGCCGCACACTTGTTTTCCAGAAGAAATCTCTGTCTTGGAACTATATTCAGTAAATATAATGCATGTTAAAGCAAGTCATTTGAAAGTGTTGATTTTATACTGTAGTAAAAAACCTGCTAGTTAAAACATTTAGCATCTATTAGTCTATCAGTCTATTAAGTTTCAGTATTACATCTTTATTTGAGCAGCTGAAACTTTAATCTTCTTATTTCAGATGGATGGAGGCTTGTCTGGAGGAGCAGCTGCCTCCTACCACAGAACTGGAGAACGGTTTGAGGAATGGTGTCTACCTTGGCAAACTGGCCACATTCTTTGCCCCGCAGTTGGTGTCAGAGAAGAAGATTTATGACAGGGACCAATCTCGTTATAAGGTACTGATTTTATAATGTTTCACTTTTTTTTTACCCTAAATTCACACAGACACTTGTAAGTCACACCTGTTAGTAAATACAGATGTCAGTCCCAAACACTGACTGTGTGAATGTAGACAGTATGTCACAGTGCTTTGTCAGGATGTGCCTTTTCCTTAATATAACACAGACATCCTCACATCCTGAATGTCTCATTCCCATGGGAGGAGAAATAGCACAGGGAGAATTGAGATTGAATTGTGCCCACTGATAGTGTTGTTTATTTGCACATGCTGTTTGCATTGTTTTCACTATGCACTATGCCAAATTCACTATGCAAAGGTAATTATGCAAACACACCCAAACAGCACAGTATACAAATGTGACACTTTTTTAGCACTGTTTTAGAGCATTTAGCACCTGGTTAAACTGAATTGTGTTTACATACCATTGAAAAGTGGTGTTGGCAATTTGTTTTTGTTCTTATGCTCACCAAGGCTGCATTAATTTGCTCAAAAATACAGTAAAAACACCAATATTTTGAAATATTATTACAATTTAAAATAAGTGTCTTTTATTTTTATAAATTTTGAAATGCAGTTTATTCTTGCGATGGCAAAGCTGATTTTTCAGCATCATTACTCCAGTCTTCAGTGTCACATGATCCTTCATAAATCATTCTAATATGCTGATTTGCTGCTCAAGAAACATTTAATGCTTCCTTACTGAATAAAAAAAAAAAATGTTATATCTTACTCACCCCAAACTTTTACTCTCATCGTTTCCAAAGCAGCTTTATATATAATTCAGTTAAAACAATATGTGCGATAATGTGTTTCTGTTATAGTTATTTATTTTTATTTATTTTTATTTTCTTTCCAGCACTCAGGACTACTTTTCAGACACACGGATAACACTGTGCAGTGGCTCAGAGCCATGGAGTCCGTTGGTTTGCCCAAGGTGAGGCACAAGTACATACTTTTAAAGAAACACACACACTGACACATATCTTTGCCATCCTCTCTCTTTGAAGATAACAGTGCATTTTATAAGACTTGCATTCAAAGGAGTAACAAGTTGGTAACAAACTGTGCACTTAAAACAGTATTTTTGAGGGGACATGTGGGGCAAGGTGGGGTGGTGTGGTTGTGGGGGTTGATTATGTTACATGGGGAAAAAAACAACCCCTAAATAAAATAGCTACTATTATTATTTATTATTTACTCTACTATTATTTATAATAAAACTTTACTTAAGTGTTTACTGTAATAATTACTGCAGTGTCACCGATTATACTTTTGAATTATTGAAGCAAGAACACATTATTAATGTATTTACTGTTACTATTCCAGAATATTAAGAATATTAGGTGTATAAGTCCTGCATAGATTCAAACAAATTTAAAGCATATACTAAGCAGTGACACCGCAAGGCAAACTGCACCTTATCTCAGTTTGACAGCCCATTTTTGGAATCAGAGGCTGTTTTTGAAGTTCTTTAAACCTAACGTCCACATTACTACATTACTACATTTTGACAAAAGGTTAAAAATGTATATTTTGTAAAATTTTGAAAAATCTGCCCAACGAAAACCTGTTTCTGCACAAATCACCATATCTGTGTGACATATTTTAGCAAAACCAACAAATTCACCCAAAGATGACAACTTTGGGACACTAACTGTTTTGTACCTACAATTTTGTAAGATTAGAGTAGTTAAAGGTCCCATGGCATGGATTTTTTAAATTATTTTATGTTTCCTACTTATATTGTTACTATGGTTTTTACATAAAAAAATGTCATAATTTAGAAATAAAAAGCATTTTTTCTATACTGATAATAGCCCTCTGGCTTGAATGCTTTGTTTCAAGGGGAGTGTCTGATGTGAGACTTCAGTGAAAACGCCCACTGTTGTGATTGGCTGACATCTTTGCATTTGAAATGAGTATTAGATTATGTGGCGGAGGGGGGGGGCGTGGTTTAGCGAGGTCTGCAAGCGCTGCCAGAGAGAGAGAGAGAGAGAGAGACGGGACTGCATGTGGACCAGAGAGACCTTAGAGCTGGATAAAGATAGTTTTATTGTACCGAGTTGTTGAGTTTATTTTGTTTACTTTTTTTTACCATCAGCCGTCGAGATGAACGAATCGTCAAAGTGTTGATTATAGCATTATTTTTATATTTTTTCCCATCACATGAAAGGCTGCAGTGATGAGCATTGAGTACACTTGCAGTCTGTTGATCGTGTGAATGCAGTGATCTCGTCATTGCAGCGCGTTTTCTCTCACAAAATGCTTTCACCACAACTAATAGCAAACACGACATCGATATGAATACAGTAAGAGCTTCGCTGTGCAGCATAACAGCGTCATATATTATAACAGCAGTTTGGGCAAGTGTGCAGATTCATTCACGACGTGTGATTGACAGATCCCAACATTATAAAGAGAGTGTTCTTTGACCGCTAATCTAGCGTCTAATCAAAATTAAAATAACAGATTTGTGAATGTGAAGTTGATTGTTTTAGTCACTGGCTTGATTCACTGATGCATTACGCGTAGGGAATCAAGACGGCCAGCGGCAGGACTGACAGTATTAAATGATCTAGAAAGAAAGTCTATGTGAACTTGAATGATTAGCTACACATCAGAAATCACTGATCACAGATCAGGCATTAATGAACACTGTTACTCACTGTTTGTGACAGCGGTGCTGTCGAATCCATATGGTAAAAGTCTGTTTGTAAAGCCTGTGCTGACATCGCGACTGATAAACAGAATCCATTTTCTCCAAATTCTCTGGGCAGGCAAAGCAGAGGAAGGGGAGGTAACTGTTCCCCTTATGACGATATACAGGGAAGATTCCAGATCGGCTTGTCTGAGCTTTCATTTTCTCAAAGGCAGAGTAGGACAGCCGGAACTTGGTTTACACCTATCAAAATTTCTAGCCACTTGGGGATCATACACAGGCTAGGGGAACAAATTAATGTTAAAAATGTATGTTAAAATATTCATAAAAAAAAAACTCATACAATGATAATTTCATGCTATGGGACCTTTAATAACTATACAATATATAGAGGGATATCTATATAATAATTTAATATCTATCAGATAACAATAAAACACGTCATCAATTATATTTGAAGGGATTATTGCCGCTTCCATAGAAATCAGTAGAGCTGCACGATTCTGGATAAATTGAGAATCACGATTTTTTTGTTTAAAATTGAGATTGCGATTCTCCCACGATTCCGAAGAAAAAAACATTAGACAACTAAACTAAATAACATGTAATTTACTAGAGTTTCTGACAATTTTAAATGCTCCAGTCTATTTACAAAATAATTAAAGAAAATAATTTGAATGAAGGAGTCATGTCTCATTCATCAAGACTTCATTATTGGATGGATCAATGTTGTGAAGGAATTTCCTGAATGACTGATTCAATGACTACATTTACATGTGCACCAATAATGCAACTATTTATAATAATCAGAGTAAGTTCTCGCAGTAAGATGTTTTAATGACAGGAGCAGAACTCTTCACACCAGTTTACATGCAATTTTCATTATTCTGATTATTCTCTAATAAGTATACCACACTCACTGTAAGCATACAGTATACATGTTACCGGCCATTGTTTTAATCTACTCGCATCAAATTCATAATCAATTTTTATGGATGTAGCCTACTGGATATTATTCGGCGCCGTGATTAACATCGCAATGCCGGGTTTGCCTGCTGCCGTTGTGTTCTTTGTGCCATCTAGATGCAGATACGGAACAGAGACTGCGAAGTAAGTTGTGTTGACAGAGTTTAGTGATTTGGAGAAGAGAAAACTTCAGAATAATGTCACGAAGTTCATTCATGAAGTTGTGGGAACAACACACAATATCTGTGTACGTCCGCGCACATGCACACTTTGGTAAAAATGGTAATAATGCGATTAAGGTGTTTACATGCCTGTTTATTGTGATTAAAATCGGCGTACACCACCTAGTTTAATGCGACTATGGTTACTACGATTCTGACCTTAATCACATTAGTTTAATGGAAGTATTGTGTTTACATGAGGTAAAGTTTAATATTGTCAAAATTGTATTATAATTGCATTTTGAGGGCGCATGTAAACGTAGTCAGTGACAAACACTTTGTTAAACAGTCTCTTGTCGCCACCTTCTGGCGTAATAAACAATTAATTTTACGTATTAATACGTACAAGTTTCAAAACACTTTCAAAAAGGTGATTTTGATCACTAGATAACAATGTTCATACCCAAACTATAAATTTCCCAAATCCCAGTACACATTTGTCCCCTGCTATTTAAATGTTTGTAACACATAAATAACGAAATGTGTGCTTGAAAAGACAGTGAAGCTGTTTATCTGTACATTTCCATGGCAGCGGCTCTCTCTCTGGATCAGTGCGAACAAAGATTTGAATGTTGCAGCGCGATCATCATACTTTAAAGTCCCTAAAGTCTTCGGTTTAAAGCCTGTTTCACGTCACAAGTGTCAGCGGAGTGTGAGCTGCCCTTATCAATGAATGAGAGCGTTCACATCGGCTGTGTGATGGCTGACTCTCATTCACTAACATGGGATGCAACAAAAAATGCTCCTCTGACGCTTGTGACGTGAAACAGCCATGGTAGCGGAATCATTGTCATTTAGAATTAAGATTGCATGGATGTTTTAATTAAGATCGCAATCTTTTAACAATTAATCGTGCAGCTCTAGATATCAGTGTATATTTTACAAAAAAAATTTTTTTCAATACTACTATTGTCACATGTTTAGTCTGTTTTGGTTGTGTTTTGATTCTGTCACGTGTTCCTTTGTCTTAGTTTCCCGTCACTTGTCTGTTTCCTTGGTTACCCTTGTTAGTCTAGTTCAGTTCAGCTGTGTTTACTTAGTCGTCATCTGCATTTAATCTTAGTCATCTGTGTTTGCATTTAAGTTCCTCCTTGTTCATTCATTCTTTGTCTGGTCACCATTTTACCGTCATTATTTGTAGTGCTGTTGCCTGTTTGCCAGCCTTTGGTTTATTGAGAATTAAAATACGTCTGAATCTGTGTCTTCTGCCTGTTCCTGAGCACTCACCAGTAACAACTTTTCTGTGTTAGATGTTAGAAACATAAAATTACCTTATATGGTTAAAAGAACAACATTTACATATTGTAATAGATATATTATACACTCACCTGAAGGACTATTAGGAACACCATACTAATACTGTGTTTGACCCCCTTTCGCCTTCAGAACTGCCTTAATTCTACGTGGCATTGATTCAAGAAGGTGCTGAAAGCATTCTTTAGAAATGTTGGCCCATATTGATAGGATAGCATCTTGCAGTTGATGGAGATTTGTGGGATGCACATCCAGGGCACAAAGCTCCCGTTCCACCACATCCCAAAAATGCTCTATTGGGTTGAGATCTGGTGACTGTGGGGGCCATTTTAGTACAGTGAACTCATTGTCATGTTCAAGAAGCCAATTTAAAATGATTCGAGCTTTGTGACATGGTGCATTATCCTGCTGGAAGTAGCCATCAGAGGATGGGTACATGGTGGTCATAAAGGGATGGTCAGAAACAATGCTCAGGTAGGCCGTGGCATTTAAACGATGCCCAATTGGCACTAAGGGGCCTAAAGTGTGCCATTACACCATTACACCACCACCACCAGCCTGCACAGTGGTAACAAGGCATGATGGATCCATGTTCTCATTCTGTTTACGACAAATTCTGACTCTACCATCTGAATGTCTCAACAGAAATCGAGACTCATCAGACCAGGCAACATTTTTCCAGTCTTCAACTGTCCAATTTTGGTCAGCTTGTGCAAATTGTAGCCTCTTTTTCCTATTTGTAGTGGAGATGAGTGGTACCCGGTGGGGTCTTCTGCTGTTGTAGCTCATCCGCCTCAAGGTTGTGCGTGTTGTGGCTTCACAAATGCTTTGCTGCATACCTCTGTTGTAACGAGTGGTTATTTCAGTCAAAGTTGCTCTTCTATCAGCTTGAATCAGTCGGCCCATTCTCCTCTGACCTCTAGCATCAACAAGGCATTTTCGCCCACAGGACTGCCAGGACTGGATGTTTTTCCCTTTTTAGACCATTCTTTGTAAACCCTAGAAATGGTTGTGCGTGAAAATCCCAGTAACTGAGCAGATTGTGAAATACTCAGACCGGCCCGTCTGGCACCAACAACCATGTCACACTCAAAATTGCTTAAATCACCTTTCTTTCACATTCTGACATTCAGTTTGGAGTTCAGGAGATTGTCTTGACCAGAACCACACCCCTAAATGCATTGAAGCAACTGCCATGTGATTGGTTGATTAGATAATTGCATTAATGAGAAATTGAACAGGTGTTCCTAATAATCCTTTAGGTGAGTGTATATTGTAATATATGACAAGCGTTGAGTGTGTCCATCTCTGGCTCAGCACCAGCCAAAGCGCAAACACGGATTTGAATTTAGCAGTTGATAATGTGATGCACTGAACTTTCTATGTGATCGTATGCTTCAAAGGGTTAATTATCAAATGCTAAAATATTCTTTTTTGTCTTTGGGAAGCTGCATTTAAATAAATTTGGCTCAAATCTGAGCCACGTACATGACGCCTCTGAAACTGTGATGCTGTGTACACGTTGTGTGTCCAGTCTGTCAGTTTGGATGGGAGGGTGGACAGTTTACATTTACCATTGTTCTAAGATGAATGCATAAAGCTTATTGTTGTATATTTACTCATGGTTTGACTCGACTTAAATTAGCAATGGCCTTGTCCATCATGTTTGTCTGAGTTTCTCTCCGTTTCACTCAAGGGCAGGTGAAACACAAGTTTCATCGAAGTATAAAAACGTTTTACAAAGCCACATAAGTAAAAGGGCATCATGTTTATACTATATGAGCAAAAGTTTAGTGCATGTGCTTGTTGAACATTTGCAAGGAAGATTTGAACATGGCTGTAATGGGTTGCTACCGTTCAGACACGAGCATCAGTGAGGTCAGGCATTGTTGTTGGGTGTTGGGGGTCGGATTCACTGGGGTTCAAGTGCTGGCCAGTTCACAGACTCAGTAAATCATTTCTATATGGATCTTGCTTTGTACACATGGCCATTGTCGTGTTGGGACAAAAAAAGCCCTTCCCCAACTGTTGCAATAAAGTTGGCAGCACACAATTCTTTAGAATGTCATTGTGCTGTGCATTACAATTTGCCTTCATTTGAAAAAAAAAGAAAAGGGGGTTAGTTGAACATCCCACAAATGAACATTCTCTCATTATTTACTCACCCTCATATTTTGAAGAATGTTTGGAATCAAGCGTTTTTCAAAATAATGGAGGCTATGATGACATGATGAATGACATGATGATGGTGAGTGAATGAAGACAGAAGGTACTTATGCAATATTTTATGACGTTAACATTGTGAGTAGGTTTTTCACACTAAAAATTCCAAAAAGAGTAAGTACACTTTAAATACCCGAATGATGCACTTAATTAAGGCCGTGTGTCCACCAAAGCGTTTTTTCATGCAGCTGGCTGGCGTATTCAATTGTTTTCAATGGGAGCACCGTGTTTTTAGAACACCATGAGCGTAGCGAGGCGCTGAGCGAGTGTTTCATGCTCAAGCGCTGAGCGTTCAGCATTTTTTACTAGTCGCCGAGAGTTGAAGAATGTTCAACTTTGAGTAAAACGCAGTGCTCATCACTGTCACTTTTCACCCAGCAGTCCAATCACAGTGGAGGAGGGGCGGGACAAATACAACACCGACCAACCGCCACATTCTGCTTACAGTACAACGTCAACAGATGACAACAAGCAGTATAATAACGGAACAAAATAATTTAAAACAAGAGCCAGAGCAAATACTTTACATTGTATCAGCATTTTTATATAGAATCAATACAGAAACAAACTATCTGTGAAATTAGATACTTAGTAACACTTCCGCGGATATTCCATATCATAATAAGCAAAGAGTCTCAACTGAAAAAAACCCGCTGCGCTGACAAAACGCTCTCAAGCGCCCACAGCGAGACATTTTCAGTAGAGAGCCTAGTGTTTTCAGCTGGATAAAAACGCTTTGGTGGACACGTGGCCTAACCGAAAAAATTAAGTGTGGAATGACAAAATAGCCTGATAAAATTCATACACTACATGGTTAAGTACATAAGTATTTAGTGTAAAAGTGCATTGTGTATTTGGGACACAACTGGAATTTCAAATTTTAGTTTGAAATATGTCTTTAGGGGCCTATTTCTTTCTAATCATACAAGAGGTGTCCATACACTATCGTTCAAAAGTTTGCATGCATTAACTTAGTGAAAAGTGACAGTAAATACTTATATATTATTAGGGGCCAAGCACCGAAGGTGCGATGGCACCTATTGAAACCGTTCCCGTTCCTATTATTATTATTATTATTCTTCCGCCACAAAGTTTATGGCAGCCCATAGAACCGTATGGTAAAAAGTTGTGAAATTTGGCACACTCATAGAGGACAGTCTGAAATGTCACCATAGCAAATTTGGAGTCTCTAACGCAATCGCTCTAGCGCCACCATCAGTCCAAAATTTGACTCATGTTTATGCTAATAACTTTTGAAACATAAGGGCTAGAAACAAAATTCTATGATTCCTTGGCTCAGGCCGATTCGATTGCAAATTTTCCCGCCATTTTGAAATTTCCGAAAAACCTACTTTTGTGAACTCGTCCTAGACGGTTCATCCGATTTGCACGAAAATTGAGCCAGATCATCTTCAGACCATGCTGACAAAAAATCGAGACGAAACCAGCGTCAGAAGTTCGGAAACATAGGTCGATAGCTAAACGATAATGCCAAAATGTCAAAATATTGATAGCAAGGGGGTGTAAAATCCAATCAAAGTCAGGTGTCAGTCATTTTTCATGTGTTTTTTCATATAAATGTCTATAACTCTAAAACTAAATGAGATATTTTCACCAAAATTGACACAGACATGTATGGGCTCACTCCGATGACACATAAAAAAATGGTACGATTGTGCCACTTGGTGGCGCTATAATAGAACAAAACATGAAATTCCCATTGACTACAATGCAGTATTATGATATAAAATGCTATGCTTTACAAATGAATTGGTGTATCATTACGAAACTTGGTATGTGCCATCAGTACCCATGCCTTTAAGGTACTTAAAATGTTTCAAAACAGCACCGCCATGTGGTCCATACTTATAATGAAAAGGCCTCTTGAGGCTATATCTCTGCAATGACATATTGACACTATATTGACACCCTGCTTTGATATATTGACACCAATCTTTGCAAGTGTCATTGTTCCCTTATTCTGACCACACCATATCAATTTCGTAACTGTGCCACCTATTGGTTGAAAGTGATTAATCATTAAATCATTATTATTGACTGTATTTATAATTTTACAGCTATTTTGCCTAAAATCACCTTAATATGTCTTTAATTGCTCATTGCTGCGGTTGATCTGACACTGCCGGCCATTTTGGCACGTCTTGTCTTCTTCTTTGCGCTTGTAATTGACTGTATTTATCATTTTACAGCTATTTTGCCTAATATCACCTTAATAGGTCTTTAATTGCTCATTGCTGCAGTTGATCTGACATTGCCAGCCATTTTGGCACGTCTTGTCCTTCTTCTTTGCGCTTGGCCCCGGTATTGCTGCTTGCAGCTATATTTATAATTATATTTATATATTATAAAAATAATAAAAATACTGTTATTTGGAAGTTTCTATTCATCAAAGAATCCTAAACAGTTTCCACAAAAATACTAAGCAGCACCAATGTTTTCAACATTGATAATCATAAGAAATGTTTTTTGAGCAGCAAATCAAATTATTTGATTATTTTCTGAAGGGTCATATGACTGGAGTAATGATGCTAAAAATTTAGCTTTGCCATCACTGGAATTAATTGTATATTAAAATAGAAAAGTTATTTTAAATTGTAATATTTCGCAATATTGCTGTTTTACTATGCCAAATAAATGTAGAAAAAAATCTTACCAACCCCAAACTTTTGAATGGTATACAGTACTAATGGTGTACAGTACTTATTAAAAATAATTTTGCTATTTCTCTTTCAGATATTCTATCCTGAGACCACTGATGTATATGATCGCAAGAATATGCCCAAGGTGATCTACTGCATTCATGCACTGAGGTACTATAGACCTTCTGATGTTTCTCTACTCCTCATTCTGTTCTTTCACTCAAGATTTAAAAAGTGTTTACAAACTGTGGACTGATAAGGTTTGCTTGCTTCATCAGGTTTCATAACCTGAAATTATAAAAATGGCGGTTACTCTGTGGTCACGGTTTCTTGATCTCTCAGTTATGACAAAAGATGTGTAGAGCATCAGCATGTATGACTGCTGCTTCCTTTTGGCAGCCATTGTCATGGCAATCTCACCACTGAGAAAAGCAGACATTATTTGAGAAACTGTGAGACTAGGGGGTGCCCGTGGTGAATCTACCCATCAGTCCTGCTGGTTAACTTCCTGTCTGTCTTAAGTCATTTCCTGTCACTGTTTCCTGACAATTCCTGTCACTATGTTTCAGAGACAAAACTCCTTTCTCACCTCTTCTGTTGTGCTGAGCACCCTCAGATCATTGACTTCCTGAGAGCAGTACTTTAGGACGTAAACACATCCGTCAAGTTAATGTTTTATGTTTTTATTCAATTTATATGGCCTGCTAAGGAATGAATGCTCTGAAGTATGAACTCTGAGGTGTGATCCTGCACTGTTATGATATCAGATTCCCGCCCTCCCCTGCAGGAAGTGTATACGCAGAGATTAGCAGAGGTTTCTGTTTCCTGTTTGTCTGCCACTTCTGAAAATGAGCTACATACAATCTGAAAGCAATGTTTCGTCTGTCCTACTATAAATGTCTGCCTTTATAATCAAAGCTCATGGGATTATTGATTAGAAATCCACTCTGCGGGGCATCCAGGCGTTATATTAAGATTTTTCAAAAACTTTGGCACGCAACTTTTTGTACACACATGAATGTGAATAGTTGAATGTGAATCGCTGATGAGAAGTGTGCTTTCACTTTTCTAAACAATCATTGTTCACCTAGTAACAATGAAATGGGCAAATAAATACCAATAACTTACATGGACATTAAAAATCTTCTTTTTCATAAACTAGCAAGAATGCATTAAAGTGATCCAAAATGACAGCAAGGGCATTGGTTAGGTTATTGCTCTCTATTAGGACTATTAGGTATTGCTATCTGTTAGGTTAATGCTAATTTATAAATATAGTATTGTTCATAGCTTATTCTTTTAAAGGTCCCGTTCTTCGTGTTTTTTTGAAGCTTTGATTGTGTTTACAGTGTGCAATATAACATGTGTTCATGTTTTGCGTGTAAAAAAACAGTATTTTTCACACAATTTACTTATCTGTATACCGCTGTTTTCACTGTCCTTGTTTCAAATAAATGCTTTTTATTGAACTTTCTATTCAAAGAATCCTGAAAAATAATGTTTTATGGATTTCACAAAAATATTAAGGAGCACAACTGTTTTCCACATTGATAATAATCAGAAATGTTTCTTGAGCACCAAATCATCATATTAGAATGATTTCCGAAGGATCATGCGACGCTGAAGACTGGGGTAATGCTGAAGATTCAGCTTTGCCATCACAGGAATAAATTACATTTTAAAAGCCATTCAAATAGAAAAAAGTAATAATATTTCACAATATTATATTTTTTATTGTATTTTTGGAGCGTTGGTGAGCATAAGATATTTCGAAATCATAAAAAATCTACAGACTCCAAACTTTAAAATTTTAGTGTACTGTACATAGAAGAAGGAACCTGAGCTGTATCATACAGACAGGATGGGCTCTTCTGAATAACCGCAACTCAGAACACCTTAGTAACCACATAGCAACACCCTGACAACCACCCACAAGACCCTATATTTGTAAAGGTGAGTTTGCATGGGAAACACCATTTACATTTTCTCCAAAATTTTCATTTAGCATTCAGTTGTTAACATGTTTTATTTTATGCTAAGTTATTTATCAGAAAACCAATGAGTGACTGAGAGTGTAAAAAGCCATTAATGGTGAGTCATTTTAAATAGAAAGCCAGGTAATTCATTGGTATCTTAAAGTATGTACAGTAAATATATTTCATAACTTGTAGTTTTTTGGCAGCTAGTGTGAACAGGGGAATGTGTATAATGAATGACCACAGGAAGCTTCTTTTATAGTAAATGATTTATAGTACTTCCTGTTCCTCTCTCTCTCTCTCTCTCTCTCTCTCTCTCTCTCTCTCTCTCTCTCTCTCTCTCTCTCTCTCTCTCTCTCTCTCTCTCTCTCTCTCTCTCTCTCTCTCTCTCTCTCTCTCTCTCTCTCTCTCTCTCTCTCTCTCTCTCTCTCTCTCTCTCTCTCTCTCTCTCTCTCTCTCTCTCTCTCTCTCTCTCTCTCTCTCTCTCTCTCTCTCTCTCTCTCTCGTCTTGTATGTGGGTTGCCTGGCTTCCTCCCTTTGCCTTGCATATGCTCTTCCTTCCTGACCCTGTAGTTAAGTTGCTCAGACTGTGCCCAGAGATGCCTCAGGCATCATATCACATCAGCATATACTTTGCATTAGATAGTTGACATATGTATATCTTTTTCCCCCCAAGATCTTCAGTATTTTACATAATATAATATTAAATATGATACGATGATGCTTATGTATTATTTGATATATAATATATTTGTATAAAATATTTTTAATATAAAATATAATCAAGCTTGTGACTCATGAGGTATAGTGGCCTACATCTCTTACACCAGTTAAGCCACTTAACCTTTGGCCCTTCTGTAGTTAGGAGGATAAATTCACACCAGACTGTGTCAATGTCTCTGGCTATTGATTTAAGGGTCAAAGGTTAAGGAAGGCACATTAAGTTCATCTCTCGTGAATAAACGTTCAGGTGAACACACCACCTTCAATAATTCATTACTCCTCTATTTGTCCTCAGTCCATGGACAGATAAAAGTTTAATGTGGTTTCCAGCATGTGTTGCACTCTTACTGCAGTCTATTTTCCTGTTCCAGAATTGGCATAGACTAGACTTAACACAACTGTGTACTGACATCTAGAGGAAGAACATTGTAGCTACATTTGTGATTTGTGATTTGTAATGGTCGGTATTGCAAAGCAAGCTAGTGAAATATTTAAAACTGTGTTACTCAACTGGTTTTGGCTGCAGGGCATAACACAGTATAAAACTGAAAATCAGGTTTTCCTTTGTTTTCTTTCATTATTTTTTCAAAGTGACAGACACAAGAGTTTGAGTCAAAATATCGAGTTTAATTGTACACATGACCTATGACTAGGGATGTAATGATACCCTCATGTCACGATTCGATACATATCACGATACTGAACTTACGGCAAAAGGTTAACCAAAAATGTACTGTTGATTAAAATGCTAAATTTGGTATTGCATTGAGGGTAGAAATGTATAGGCTTTGACTTGGCGCTGGTAACCCAGTGCACAGGACAATGGTGACACCAGAATAAAAATATTCATGATTCTGAAGCTGAAAAAACTAATCACAATACATATTGTTGCATTTTTGTATTATGATATATTGTGACACGATATAATGTTATGCCCCTACCTTTGGTATTAACAACAAAACATATGGAAATTGATTTTTCCTCATTTTTAAAAGTTGATCAACCTATTTACTTTGCTACCCTTAATGCATGGTTGTATGGGCTTAATTTGGAATAAATCTTACTAATAAACTATTTTCAATTTTAACTTTGTTTTCAACTGCCAATTTAATAATGGGAGGAAATGCTGCATTTTAAATTTAGATGCAAAACATTTCTTCTCAAACATTACTGTAAAGCCAAAGCTGATGTTGTGTCTCTTCAACAGCCTGTGAACATGTGTAGCTTTACTCCCATCAACAACACTTAAACAAAGTCTAGCTGCTTAGTTTATTATTTATGATCTGTTTATGGTTTCACCCTGGCTAAAAGCTGAGATGTGTTTTCTTACTCAAAACATTAAAAAGGTTTTTAAGTATTCCTAGTCTTCCTTTATATGTCCATGTCTGTGTATTTGTTTATTTTTGAAGTGTACATGTAGTACATTTATTGATTATGTTTTTATTTCACAATAAATCACAATAAATTATTATTATTATTATTATTAAATTATTATTATTTTTTTTTTCATGACGGTGCATTGTCTTGAATTAAATATATGCGATGTGTGATAAATATTTGAACAACTGTCTGCGTCTGTGCTATCTCTGATTTTCTCTCATTCTCTTGCCATGATGTAGTGCATTTATTTATTTGTTTGTTTGCTCTTCTTTGTGCAGCTTGTACCTCTACAAATTGGGAATTGCCCCTCAAATCCAGGACCTGTTGGGGAAAGTTGACTTCACAGGTAAGCCATAGCCATTTTCAAATTTTTTTGGCAGAAAATGTCAATAAAAATGTATTGCTGAAATTCATATTTTCTACATCAGCTACCACACTCTTATAAGAAAAGGTTCTATATTGAACCTTACAAGGTTCTGTCAGATGCTTCATGTATAGAACATTTTAGGGCTTCCCATCATGGGATCATTTTATTGAATTAGTTTAATTAATTAATTTTGTTATGAATTAAACAGCTCGTAAACATACGTTATCAGTAGAAAGAAAACTTAAATAACTTGTTAAACATGAAATTATTATGCAATCATTTAAGACATTTCTCCTTATGTAGAACCTTTTCTTTAAAATCTAGAACCCCATTGAACCTTTTTTTCTAAGAGTGCAGGGCTGTAACCACAGTAGGGTGATCGTGCACCCCCACAATCCCCCAATAATACTTACAATAGTTGTAATAATTATATTAACAATAAACACATATGGGTTTTTGCAAAGGATAATCTTTAAACTACCTCTGTTGTAAATATGTGGTAATCTTACATTTGAGTTTTGAAGCATATAGTGGTGTTCTCTTGCAATCAGCACAGCCACACAATTGTATCCATAACTGAAGTGTAGATCCACCTCTGTCAGCTCAGTTTATAGGACAAGGCAGAAATGTGCCTCAGGTTTGTAATTATAGTGGCTGCTCTGCAGAAACGTGTCTGATTGCGTTTGATTAATGAAGGGGATGTAATGACAGGTAATTACTACTTTAGCTCGGTTCAGAAAGTAACTCTTCATCTCATTCATTGTGTTTTGTTAATAGAATACCTCATCAGGAAAATTGAGCTCAAGTCATAATGATGTGGTCTGTAATGAATTAATGATGGAGATGAAAATGCATACAGCTAGTTGTTTTTGAAGGAATTCATTGCTGTAGTGCAGGGGTCTCCAAACTCGGTCCTGAAGGGCCACTGTCCTGCAGAGTTTAGCTCCAACCCCAATTAAAACACCTGAACCAACTAATCAGTGTCTTACTTGGGCCTAGTAAGACACTGATTAGCTTTTTCAGATGTGTTTATTTGGGGCTGGAATTAAACTCTGCAGGACAGTGGCCCTTCAGGACCGAGTTTGGAGACCCCTGCTGTAGTGGTTTGATGTTGACGCATTTATTGTTGAATGATTTAAAGTAACAAAGACCTTGATTTGTTCGACGTGTATGTTGGTAAGAGCCATTGTTGTTCTTCAAATGCATTACAGGTGCAGGTCTTGTGAATAGGCATACAAAATGATAGGCCACAGATTACAATAAAGTGTCAGTGATAGTAAATAGGCCATAATTAAAAGATATATGTAAGATATGTAACCTACAGTAAATTATGACATTTCATATTCTCATTCCACAGAGGAAGAGATCAGTAACATGAGGAAAGAATTGGAGAAATATGGTATCCAGATGCCCGCCTTCAGCAAGATCGGTGGCATCCTGGCCAATGAGCTTTCAGTTGATGAAGCTGAATGTGAGTGACTTCATCTGTTTCATCTAGTCATATAGTCCAGGGGTTTTCAAACTTTATGATGCCAAGGACCCCCAAATATGATGAACCTTTTATGAGGGACCCCCTTCCTATCTATTTTATGAAATAACAGTTAGACTGTTAACTGTTAGATAAATAGTAAGAATGACATTATAAATACAACATATTGTTTCCAAACTTAAATTAGCTTATTATACTTAATGTTGGATGTATAAACCTGAGGAAGAACATTTTCAATTAAAAATGATTTGTGTAAGCAACTTTCATAATTAATGTATGTAAGCAGCTTACATACTTAAAAACTCGCTAATAAATACACAGCAAACATATACAATTCTTGAAAATATGTTTACGGCAAGAAAAGAGAGAAACATTTAGAAATGATACACTTTATCCATTTTTGCTTTGTCTTTTTATTCTCTGAAATTTTCTGGGGACTCCTTAGAACCTTCTAGTGGACCCCAGTTTGAAAACCCCTGATATAGTCAATAGATATAGTCAATTATTTTTTGTGTTATTTAAAGGGCACATCAGTAATATGCGCCTATAGGCGGGGACAGAACGCGTCAAATGCCAAATACTAAAAATAAAAGGATTACAAAATAAAATATTATTTATTTTGTGCAAGTGCAACTGGCTTTTAAAGGGAATGGGACATGAGACTCCGATTGGTTTATTGCACATTATGCCCAAAACACACCCATTACTCATTAAGATAATAGATACAACCCTTTTAGACCATGCGCCTGGTGCGCCAACTTTTTTTCCTGTCGTTAAACTAGCAAAAGTGGATTCGGACACTCCCTTTAGGATATGCGCTTAGATCATTAAAATAGGGCCCTATGACTTTTGTTGCGCTTGAACCACAAATACACTAATACAATTATTGACTGGATTCGAGGAGTTTTGTGGTTGAAATTTTAAAAAGTAACAAACCCTTCCCCAGTGGGTACATTTAACCCCCATAGGAATTAATGGAATGCAAGGAATGCTTTAGTACACATAGAAAATTCTCAAAATTCAAATTAAATATGCTAAAACTTTACCAAAAATTATTTCATAATGTCTACATGTGTATCTGAATGCATTCTGAAGCAAAACTGACTTTAGGACTCAGCAGAACAAATAATTTGCTCCATAGAGCTATAAGGCCATCTAGTGGCAATAGTCATGAAATATCATATTATATTAATATTTTTCCACAAGAGGGCGGTAAAGACACCCAATGTAAGAAATTTTAAGCTGAATTAAATGCATGCGAGTTATTTTGAATTTAAGTTGAAAGAATGTGCTTAAATTACTATTTATTTATTTAATTTTTTTATTATTTGTTGATAAAATCTAGTAATTTAAAGGTAAGTAAACAAAAATAGAAAAAAATATTATCAAAATTAAATGAAATAAGCTTTCTGGACAAAAAATCAATTATAATTTTAGGACTTCGGGTCATTTTGACCCGAGAGGGAAGGATTTGTTACAAAGTGATGAGGGTTAAATTGCATACCTATTATCCTCATTCTCATGATCACGTGTTTTTGTGTCCTCTTTCTATATCTATATCTATATCTGCAGTACACGCTGCTGTCTTTGCCATTAATGAGGCCATAGACAAAGGGCACGCAGAAAACACAATGGCAGCTCTGCTGAACCCTAATGCCTTACTGAGGAACACACAGAAACCACTGTCCAAGGAATACCAGGACACACTGAGCAAAGCCAAGAGGAGGAAAGAGGATCAGGCCTCAGGACGGGTAAACTAGATATTCATTCATGTTTAGAAAAACACTTCAGTTCAGGTTTAGTGTCAGTAATATTTTGAATGAAGTCTCTTATGCTCACCAAGGCTAAATTTATTTGATCAAAATACAGTAATATTGTGAAATATTATTAAATAATTATTATAATGATAATGTTATTTTATATTTTAAAATGTAATTTATTCCTGAGAATTTTCAGCATCATTACTTCATTACAGTCTTCAGTGTCACATGATCCTTCAAAAATCATTATAATATGCTGATCAAGAAAAATGTATTATTATTATTATTATTATTATTATTAACAATGCTGAAAACAGTTGTGCTGCTTAATATTTTTATAGAAACAATGATTCTTTGATTAATTAATAATTTGAAAATTCAAAAGAACAGTCTTCATAAGAAATAGAATGTAACAATTAAATCAATTTAATGCATTTAGTGCTTGCTGAATATAAGTATTAATTTTGTTAAAACAAATCTTATTAATCCCAAACCTTTGACAGTAGTATACTTAAAGGGATAGTTCACCCAAAAATGAAAATTAGCCCATAATTTACTCACCCTCAAGTCATCCTAGGTGTATATGACATTCTTCTTTTAGACAAATAAAATTGGAGTTATATTACAAAAGTCCAGGCTAATCCAAGCATTAGAATTTGATTAAAGGGGTGGTAAACCACAATTTCACTTTTCTAACTTTAGCTAGTGTGTAATGTTGCTGTTTGAGCATAAACAAAATCTGCAAAGTTACAACGTTCAAAGTATATGATATTTGCTTTTAAAGAAATCAATTTCTAAGGACTACAGCAAACGGCCGGTAGGGACTACTACACATTCCTCCAGGGTCTCCAACATCACCAGCCCCAATATTTACATAAACCCCTCCTCCGAGAATATTAAATATGGGGAGGTGAGGCCATTTTGTATCGCCGCAGGGAGGCGTTGTTGTGGTATAGTTAGTAGGCTGGAGTGTTGTTGCCGCAATGCCGACGAAACGCTGTTATTTTCATCCGGATTGCTGATCCACTTTGTTAAGCCTTTGCTTTGCAGTGCGTTTAACATACAACATGTTATATGCATGTGTGTATGAGACAGAGGGGAACACGGTCGCATTTGCAGCAGATATATGCTGCCCATCATAAATCAAAGCACGAGACAGACAGGGGTCGGAGGAGAAGACCGGAAAATGTGATATAATGGACAATATTCGTCTGTATTTGCAATACACGAGCCGCGGTTCAGCTGCGTGAGACAACCGCTGCCAGTGTGTGAATGCACGACGGGCGTGCGCGGCTCCCGCTGCACATTTCACGGAGGAAAGCTTCCACAATCTTCGCGACTTCAATGCAGGATTCTTACAACGGCTTGTCCTGAAAGATGGATTTAAAAACAGAAGCTGCTTACGGGCCACAACCTGTAAGTATGATTTATTTTTCGTCTGTGTGTTTTCCTGTAATAGTTCGTATTGTTAATTGTACGTTGTAGCAAGGACGTAAACATGACAACGCTGTTTGGCTCTGCAGACCAGTTTGTTAAATGCTCATTCATACTTAAAGTTATCCGACAAACACCTAACGTTACAATTTTTTTTTAAAATCTCAACAGCGAACTTGGTATTAGTGTAAATTATTCTTTGATTAGAGCTTTTATGTATTGTTTATATTGTTTATCTACAGGCATGCTAAACATGATAAACATCAAACGTGTTTGATTTGGCTACTAAAGCCAATGTTTAGTGTTCGTATTGGGTTAATAGTTCTTGCGACAGATATTTGGCTATAATTGTTCTAAAAATACAAAAGTAACAGTGCCATTCAGTAGCGATCACTATAGATCCGCAGTCTTTACTCTTGAGGACTGAACAGGTTCTGCTCGATCATCTTCACTAAAATTGTCTGGGTCTGATTCGGGCTCAAATTGGTATGGTTTTATTGACGCCATTGTTTCTAAAACTACCCAAAGCACAGTCTACCGGTAAAGGTAAGGGGCGTGATGTTTCCGACAAACGTGCACTAGGCGGTTAGCGAATCACAACACTCTGGGCCAGCTAACCAATCTGAGCCCATTGCGTATTTTTGAGGGACTGGCTTCATACAACCCGGAAACCATCAGACCGTTTTTTATAAGGAGGGAGAGAGCAGTTTAGAATAAAGGTAAAATATATGAAAAATAATGCAATTTTTTAAAAACGAAGCATGACCACATGTTACAGTGCACCCCACAAACACAATCAAGCCTTCAAAAGAATGTGTTTTACCACCCCTTTAATAGTTGCTCTGTTTTTGAAGTCCATAAAAAGTGCATCTGGCCGTCAAATAATGTGCTCCACGTGGCTCCGGGGTGTTAATAAAGGCCTTCTGAAGCGAATCGACGCATTTGTGTAAGAAAAATATTCATATTTAAAACTCAAGAAAACTTTCGGCTGACTGCCTTCCGTGGAAAAGTGTTGAATGTTGACGTCATGACGAGCGTACCTGGTCGCGTTAGTCTTTCGATCGGCAGGGGAACTTTCAACAATTTTTCCATAAATTGAACACGGAAGGCGGTTGGCCGAAAGTTTACTTGATAAAGTTTTAAATATGGATATTTTTCTTACACAAACGCATCAATTCGCTTCAGAAGGCCTTTATTAATACCCCAGAGCCGCGTGGAGCACGTTATTTGATGGACAGATGCACTTTTTATGGACTTCAAAAACAGAGCAACTATGAATCCAATTCTAATGCTTGGATTAACCTGGACTTTTGTAACTCAGATAACTCAGATTTTTTTCGTCTGAAAGAAGAATGTCATATACACCTACGATGACTTGAGGGTGAGTAAATTATGGGCTAATTTTCATTTTTGGGTGGACTATCCCTTTAAGAGTCAAAATTTACATTTTAGATAAAATAGTTTTATTGCTATTTTTGTGACCATGGACCCCACAAAACCAGTCATAAGTCGCACGGGTATATTTGTAGTAATATACATTGTATGGGTCAAATTTATCGATTTTTTCTTTTATGCTAAAAATCATTACGATATTAAGTAAAGATCATGTTCCATGAAGCTATTTTGTAAATTTCCTACTGTGAATATATATATAAAAATATTATTAGTAGTAATATGCATTGCTAAGGACTACATTTGGACAACTTTAAAGGCGATTTTCTTAATATTTAGATTTTTTTACACCCTCAGATTCCAAATTTCTTGTCATATCCTAATAAATCACACATCAATGGAAAGCTTATTTGTTCAGCTTTTAGGTGATGTATACATCTCAATTAAAAAAAATTGACCCTTGTGACTGGTTTTGTTGTCCAGGGTCACATTTGTCTATACATTAACATGCTGTTGGTAAAGTGATTTTAGGCCAGTTTAAGACAGATGTTTCAGTAGTGAGTTATTATGTCTCAACCTTTAACTGGATCATAGGCTCCAAGAATGATGCTGTTTTTTTATGTCTGCATGTCAGGACTAATGTTTTATAAACCCAATGCAAACCACATTTGTATGATTTGAAATCTGGTTTAAATAGGATTTTTGGAATTATATGTTGTATAAAGAAAGCGTTAGTCATACGAAGGCAAACAGTAAAAACTGTGCACACATGTAAATATTATAATCTTTTTAACCTACAAAATAAGCAATAATTTACAGGGAGGACTATTCATAATCTGCAGAAAACTTTAGGCATGTGTATGCAAATATCTGATATATTTTTGCATGCAAAGCAAGTTTGTATCTCTTTGCAGCCTCTTTTCAAACAAGCTCCAGCATTCCTTTAGTTGCAAAATCAGCAGGATTTTGATTAAAAAATAACAGAATTAGCCTTGCTTGTTAAATGCTGATGTCCTCTAACACTCCTCACACACTCTGCTGACTCCAGTATCACCTGATCCCCTGATGTTGACTTACTTCAATAGTAATTTTGTTGTGCGTACACATCTAAGTGGGTGAATGTTGTATTGGCCATTTTTTTCTTTTCATGTAATTTTCAACCTGGTGTTAAGATCTTTGCTCAAGGGTACAAGGCATTTTTCTCTTTTTTGTTTTTTCAAAAAATATTTTTTTTAAAGTCTTGTTGTGACATTCTATGTGTGTTCAGCGCTCATCTGTTGCAACTGAAGAGAGAGATGTATATGAAGAATTACTGACCCAGCAAGAGATCCAGAGCAGTGTAGATCTTGTGAACAGTAAGTGTGGCACATTAATTGAGAAAGTGGGCTGAGACAACATCAAAAATTCTGGTAACACTTTACAATAAGGTTCATTAGTTAATATTCGTTAACTACATTAGTTAGCATGAACTAATAATGAACTGCACTTATAAAGCATTTATTTATCCTTGTTAATGTTAATTTGGACATTTACTAATGCATTATTAAAATCTTGCTAACATTAGGAAAAGCACTGTGAACTAACATGAACAGCTGGATTTTTATGAACTAACGTTAACAAAGATTAACTAATGCTGAACAGAGGTGTTGTCCATGGTTAGTTCATGTTAAGTAATGCATTAACTAATGTTAACTAATACAACCTTATTGTAAAGTGTTACCAAAATTCTGTGTATTGTTTTTTTTTGTGTGCTTTTTTGTTATTAAGTTTAGTTTAGTTTTAAATTAAATTATGACTTAAAATTTAGGTGAAATATTTCAAATTCAACGCTATTTGTCTGCAGCTTTTCATTCTAATTGTTTACAGTACAGTAACAGTATAATTTTTTTATGAAAATATGTGTGCATTTTCGTTAGCAGTGTTATTTTAGTATTATTTATACAATTATTTGTTATTTTAAATTAGCTTTTATTTTTCAGTTTTTTCAGGTTTAGTAACTGTGTTATATGCTTTTGTCATTTTTTTATTCATATACATTTAAGTTAAAGAACTACAAATACTAAAACTAAAATAAAAATAAATTAAAGCTCTGTATATACAGTCAAATCAAAAATTATTCAGACACCAGATATATTTTTTTACTAGTGGGTGCAGGACACTATAGTTAATTTATGTAAGTGAGGATAGCAAAATGAAGTAAACTGTGACATATTATACCCAACAATTCTTCACACAGTGGACTACCAGTAAAATTGATACAAATTTGGGACCAAAATTATTCAGACACTTTGACCTGACATGTTTTGTGTTTTTTCTTTAATTGCTAATGTGACCTTTTACACCATAGACTGAACTAAAAGCATTGCTTGGTAATTGGTTGACCTAAATTGGTATTATCTAATTGTGTTCTTAAATGTAACAGCTGACTGTCACAATTACGTTTGTCTTGTCTTCACCTGTTCTCGTTTAGCCCTGATTAGTTTATCTACTTCACCTGTGTCTAACTAGTTCCCTCCATTACCTTGTGTATTTATACTCCCTGTTCTGTTCAGTCCTTGTCGGTTATTGTTTGTCCACACGTGTCTGTGTGATCATGTCTTGAACACTCTCTGTCTGTTATTGCGATTAAAAGACGTTTTTTGTAACCATAATTTCCTTCGTCGAGCACTTTCTTCTGCCAGAGCGTGACACTGACAGCTGATTGGTTGATTTTTTTTCCATTACATTCCTTTTTATCAAAGTTATCTGACATTATCAAGATGATTTGTTTTGACACTTGAGTTCTTGTCATATTTTATGACCATTTTCTAAACTATAACAAATAAACTGTGAGAAAATGTTGAAGGTGTCTGAATAAATTTTGGTTTGACTGTATATATATTTACACTCACCTAAAGGATTATTAGGAACACCATACTAATGCTGTGTTTGACCCCCTTTCGCCTTCAGAACTGCCTTAATTCTATGTGGCATTGATTCAACAAGGTGCTGAAAGCATTCTTTAGAAATGTTGGCCCATATTGATAGGATAGCATCTTGCAGTTGATGGAGATTTGTGGAATGCACATCCAGGGCACGAAGCTCCCGTTCCACCACATCCCAAAGATGCTCTATTGGGTTGAGATCTGGTGACTGTGGGGGCCATTTTAGTACTGGTTATGACTGGTTTACGACTGGTTATTTCAGTCAAAGTTGCTCTTCTATCAGCTTGAATCAGTCGGCCCATTCTCCTCTGACCTCTAGCATCAACAAGGCATTTTTGCCCACAGGACTGCCGCATACTGGATGTTTTTGCCTTTTCACACCATTCTTTGAAACCCTAGAAATGGTTGTGCGTGAAAATCCCAGTAACTGAGCAGATTGTGAAATACTCAGACCGGCCCGTCTGGCACCAACAACCATGCCACGCTCAAAATTGCTTAAATCAGCTTTCTTTCCCATTCTGACATTCAGTTTGGAGTTCAGGAGATTGTCTTGACCAGGACCACACAAATGCATTGAAGCAACTTCCATGTGATTGGTTGATTAGATAATTGCATTAATGAGAAATTGAACAGGTGTTCCTAATAATCCTTTAGGTGAGTGTATGTATGTATATATATATATATATGTATTTTTTTTTTACTGTGTGGGATTGTAGGCTGCTTTGAAAATATTCTTGATTTTGTAATGTAAATGTTATGTGATAATGATGTTCTCTCTCTAGCATCAACAGCTATTCAGCAAGTAAATCAGGCTGTTGATGCTGAGGATCAGAAAGCTCTACTGGCCAGCCTTCGGTTGCCTGCACTTGGTCTTGTAGGAGTCCTTGATGACAACTCCTGCTTTTATCTGGAGCACTTCACATCCTACAGGAAGCATAAAGTTAAGGTACTGAAGCTGTTTAAATTACTCTTGATTTTGGGTCAAATTAATTTAATGAGCATGTTTATGACATCTGTATGTAGGATGCTGGTACGGGTGCTCAGCTGGAGAGGGAAGAGATTCAGAGGGTCATCACTTCCTGTAATGAGTTTGCAGAAGCAGAGAAACGCAGTAAGTTGCACACACATGCACCCTTGATTGGCTGATAATGTATAGACTAGAGTGCATTTTAGTCATTTTGAGTGCTTTAGTACATATATTTCGGAGCCAATAGCCTCATGGGCAGCACTCCAACATGTAGCACGGTCCCGCTTTGGGCAACCCAAGTTTGAGGTTCTAAAAGCAGATGATTACTGAACTGATACCAGCATATATTGTGTTTCTCCATTCATATGATTGTTCTGTATTTTTCTGATACTACTGATTATTGTGCTCTTGATGGACACAGAGCAGGAGGCGGTTGTTGCAATCAATGCAGCTATTCGGCGAGGCGTTCCAGAAGAGACCGTGGAGGAGCTCCTGAACCCAGAGGCCCAGTTACCCATCGTCTACCACACTGCTGCCAGCCTGTACCAGGCCGAGCTCTTCAGCCTGCAGCTCGGCTCTCAGGTCAGCTCGCTTACTCTTTTTCTCCCCGCAATGTTAAGCTCTTTCTTGTCCTTCCTTACAAAACAGGTTTTAATTTCCAATCATCTCAGAACAAGGCCGGTCTTACTCATGAGGAGCTGTGTGTAGCTGTGGAGATGCTGTCTGCTGTGTCTGTGTTAAATGAGGTGCTGGACACTAAAGACTCAGTGGCTGTCATTGAGCAGCTCAGTGACTCTCCACTGGGCTTCAGTGGTCTGGATGCTGACAATTTACAGAGGTACAGTGACACTATTGATTGAAAAAGAGAGCGGATACTATATGCCACACTTAGAAACAATTTAGTAATTTACTCGATCGTGTGGTTGATTTGCTTTGTTAGGTATGCAGACACGCTGATTCGTCTCAGAGCAGAGTCCCTCGCCCAGGGTCAAGAGTTCCTCACCTGGAATGATGTTCAGAAGTGCATCGACAATGTCAATGTCCATGTGCACGAGGAACATGAGAGTAAGCAATCTTTGAAATGAATTATAAACTAACATTTAAAAGTTTGTGGTCCGTAAGATTTTTTCTTCTTCTTTGAAATAAATGAATACTTTGTCTTTTATTCAGCAAGGATGCATTAAATTGTTCAAAAGTTACAGTAAAGACATTCATAATGCTACAAAAGATTACTTAATTTAAATCTTTCTTTTAATCAAAGAATCCTGAAAATGTATCACTATTTCCACCAAAAATATTAAGCAGCACATTTTCAACATTGATAATAATAAATGTTTCTTGAGCATCAAATCAGCCTTGGTGAACATAAGAGACTTCTTTCAAAAACATGTTTAAAAAACTTACCGACCCCAAACCTTCAAACAGTAGTGTATATTTCAAAATCATCACCACTTAAGTTGAAAGGGAAGTATTGAAATAGTTTTTCCCCTTTCAAAATATAGTGTATCCAGTTTTAATGCATTTCGTTAAAGACATTCGTATATTTTCTTATATAGATTTTTGTTCTATTTTATGTTAGGGTTAGGGTTTCTTTCAGATGAGCTATATAATATAATATAATATAATATAATATAATATAATATAATATAATATAATAAATAAAACAAAACAAAATAAGGTGTAGCAAAATACCTCTCATTAATAATGTATTTAACTCAATATATTGAACTTTAAAGGTTATTCAAATCTACCATACAAAGAGAAAGTTACTCCATAATGTTTTGATAAGCTGGTGTGGTTGAGTGTGCATGCATTATGCATCATTGATTCAGTTTGTATAAATCACACAGAATAGTTTTATTGAACATTTAATGAATCTCACAAGTAAACAGGTCTACTTTGCCAGCCCTAATTATAACATATAAAAGTTAAATATTATCTTAAAACAAAATATTTGTACAAGCATAATGAAATTACAACATTTTTGTCAATTTCTTAATTGAAATGTACACTCATCAATGACTATTCCATTGCATCATGAGTTTTTGAGCACATAAAATTCCCTTTTTCCGTGTGTAGGAGTCATTGCTATTGCTGAGATCAACGAAGCTCTAAATTCTGGAGATCCAGAGAAGACACTCGCCGCCCTCCTACTCCCTACAGCTAAATTACAGGGAGTCAAGCCAGCCACCGCCAAACACTATCACGATCTACTGCTGACCACCAAAGACCTCATCTGCAAGGTGAAATGAAATGAAATGTCTAAGAGGTTACATCTCTTGTTTGAATTACTCTTCAATTGCTCTTATTCAAATAACTTAAAAGACTTTGTATTCAGCTTGACTTAGTTTTATGTTCAAAGCTTGAGTGTCCAACTTCTTTCACTTCTGTACAAAGTAATGAGCCTCTACTAAAGTATAAAGTGGGAAGTCCAACCATAATATCCTCAATACACTGTTAAGCCATTTTAGATAAGGAAGCCCCCCCTTGCAGGGACCGCAACAAAAACATCCTGCTATTTAGAAGACCTTAGAGAGTGGACAAAGCTTTCAAAGGTCTAGAGTTAAAGGATCTAAACTTGGCTTGGGAAGTTGAAGCCTTTGTGAGGAGATAAGATAGGAAAGGGTCCAGACAGCTGTGGAAGGAACACAGACATACGGCTGCTCTGTAGTAACAATACAAGTCATATTGCTTCTCAGTGTACAGTTTCACATAGTGTGCAAAATGAAGTGCACTACATGGAGCAAAACACACTAAAAAGATCCCAAACACCAACGTGCTGGCCTTCATGTAGTGTTTCCAGTCACGACTGGAATGATTTAGGTGGTAGATGATGGATCCGTAAACAAATGCGATGACCAGCAATGGCAGGATGAATCCCAGGCAGATCAGACTCAGTCTGTATGGAATCAAAGCATTGTCGAATGGCTCTTCATAGGGCTGGATATCATGACACGTCACCAACTTTTGCCCGAATACGTGGTAGCTTTGCTGAACCAGAAACTCTGGTGCCATCGCAATAGCAAAAACCACCCAAATGGTTAAGCTCGCCCAGATTGCACAGTACCTTTTCGACATTGTCCTGTAGAGGAACGGGTGCACCACCGCAAGGTAGCGCATCACACTAATACACATGTGGGCATGGATGGAGCAGTAGATGTTACCATAAAAGCAGGCAGTCACCACCTTGCAGGCCAGCTCTCCAAATATCCAGTCATTGTTATTGAGGTGATAGTGGACTCTGAGTGTGAGAGAAAGAAGCAGGAGAAGGTCTGAAACTGCTAGGCTAAAATATAGGATAGTGCTGGAAAGATTCTGTCTTCCACTGAGGCAAGCCAACACAAAGACATTAGAGGGGATCCCGATGAGGATGGCTAGGATGTACGCAGAGGGAATGATCCTAGTGCTGACAATTCCAGTGGTGTAATTGATGACGTTAGCACTGGCGTTTATCTCAGGCTGCATGATAGATGTGTTGGAGAGCAGGGAAATATTGAACACTATCGTTCCAGGAAATGTTTTTGGCTTTGGAAATTGTTTTGGCATATTGATGCTGGAATATATTGATGCTGAAAAAATATAAAAAAATAAATGAATGTTAAAATACTGAAATAAAGTGTGTTCTTACAGTAAATAACAGTTTCACACAGCTTGATACTGAAAGTTGCATTTAAACTGAATTATATATAAGTCAACAACAGTTATTAGATAAGCAGGCATTGCTTTGAGTCATTATTTTTTAACAGTAATAATAATAACTTTGCACATTAAATGCTAAATACATATTTTAGTAACTTTATTAGCTGGAATAATCCAGAAAACATTGGTTGTGGAAATTTGACCATAAATCATTAAGTCTTGTCAATTGAACAGACTGTATTTGAAATAAAATATAACGCCTGCTCTGACTATGGATGATATGCTTTGGTTTCAGTTTTGAATATTATAGGCACAGATGGTCCAGATTATTCACACATGAGTCTTGACAAACATTGAACTATAAGAGTGAGACAGTACAAGCTGCCAACATTAAAGATTTGTGTATTTATTTAAAATAAAAAAACTATTATATTAAAGAATTTATTTTAATTAATTGAAGTGTTACATTTTAACTATATGACATTATATTTACTTACTGTATCTCACAAACTCGCCATCTTTATGTTGTTATATTTGTGGCACATTGTATTTTGAGAATAATATGTTTTAGATGATTGAAAAGTCAATAGATCTACTAGTGACTAGAAATTAAATCATAAACTGTTACTGTAGCTGAGAGTCAAGAGTCAAGTCATTGGGGCAGTCAGTCAACCACCCTAAAGTTAAATTTTTTTAGTCACAAAATCATGACTTCAGTCCATGTCCTCATCTCTACCACATAGCAATCAGCTGTTGATCTCGAACTATCCTTAACTGTTAGAGAAAATTGGTCTTACCTGAATCTTGAAGTGAATCTTCAAACATTAATGGTAATAGCAGCAGCACAAATACTCTCCACATGCTTGAAAGGTTTTTCCAGTGAATTTTTACAAAGTATCGTTCATCAAGCAACTTAACATGACCTACAAGTGTCTGTTCTGAGCATCAGTCATCTGTATATTGAGATAACCGATGTCTGCGACGAAGGGCGTGATGATTTCCTGTCAAGGGCTCAGAGAGTTTGGATTTAGAATTGCTCAGTGCTCATATTTTCAGGCATGTCAGGAAATGATGCAAGACTCCCCCCATATGGTTCCTATTCATAGACCAAACTATTTACTAACATTTGCCCACAAATATATCCTAAATAACATACAGGAATGTTTAAATGATGTTTGGAGTTCTGAACACTTGAGTAACTTCAATGGATTTCTTTCATTCTTTTTTTTATTTCGTTCTTTCTTCTTCTCAAATAAAAAATGGTACTTTTTCAGGAAAGCAGTGTGAACAAATGAGGATAACTGTTTTGTTTTTCACAGCAGTCAATATCATCAGGTTGCAGGTTCCTACCTTTTTCTTTTTATTCTGGTAAAAATGTGTAAAAGACTGCAGCTTTGCGATCACATTATTTACCGGACTACATCCCATGAATTATTGATGACATTTGACTCTAATTTCTTTCCCTCTATTTGTATTCACATCTCTCTTCTGGTCTATTTTCATTACTTCACGTTTCTAAAATAGTGAAACACAACAGACCAAATACTGCACCATATTTTTATTTTCTCTCTTAAAATGAAGGAAATTGTTTCATTGTTTTCATACAGTGTTCATCTGTGTTTTCAAAATTCTGTAAATTAAATTAGGTAAATTCTTTGATTAACTTTGCTCTTAACATTTGACATCATGCATTGAGATGCTATTATATTATATGACTGCTGTGAAAACATCTGCATTAACAAGACATTTACCTAGTAGATAATTCCTGCTTAAGTAGTGACAGATGCACAGAATGTATAATACAGTCTCCAATCTTTACTTGATTTTTCTGTAGTTACTTAAATTCAGAATAAATTGGGGTCTAGTAGCAGATGATTTGTTTGGGCTGTGACGGTGTGTGAGCAGTACACATGTTTGTATAGAGCATGTGCTGACTGTGTATTGTGCTGTAACAGAGCTCCGGAGATGAATCTGCTGTGCTGTGGCTGGACCAGATCCAGGAGGCCGTACACGCTGGCAACCAGGACCAGGAGGATGCACTCAAATGTAAGTGTGTATCAAATATAAGTTGCATGAAAGCTTTTATGTTCATTCTGTTAATTTCCTATACACATCCCTGTGAAGGATGTATAGTAATACATTAACAAAATAGCCTATAACCTTTCAAGTCTGGGTTTGACATTTCAAATATATTTTCTGTGATTAATCACGATTAAAAACACTTACATTTTTTTTTATATGTTTTTCATATATTTTATAAAATGTAATAATTTCACTGTTAATTTCCAAATTAATTTAGAAAAAAAAAAAAGACAGTAAATATTTAAATACTTGTTTATCGGAATCTTTTTATGAATAAAGGCCAATATCACTGATACTGCTACTGATGTCTAAAATTATTTCCCCTATTTTAAACATTAATTATAGCCATTCAACATTACAGTGTAATTGAAAGCTATCAATTTTTACATTTATTAGGCTTAAAACAAAAATAACTTAAGTGAACTTATCAGGATACTCAACAAAACATTAATTCCGTTAAATATTAAGTAAAAAAAAAAAAAAAAAAAAAAAAAAAAAAAGTTAACGGCACTAATAATAATCTATATAAAATTCACAATAAAAAGTCACGTTTGGTTGCCATGAATGCACAACAATGGAGAAACTAACAGAAAAACACTAACAATATAACCAGGAACACCCTGGAAATATCAGGAAAACACCAGAACACAAATCACATCATACAAAGATGGCACCGAACAATGAACTGAGGAAACTAAGGGCTTAAATACACAAAACTAGATCATTAACAAAAAAGAAACAGGTGCTTAACAATCAGTAACCAAGGAAACTGTTAGGAATCAGAGACGTATTCAAGTGTGAATGAAGAAATAGGAATGTTTATTCCAAACCATAAACAATAGGGATAACAATTGTGGTCAGAGTCGATGGCAGGCGGTACTGACTCTTCAGGCAGCGCAGGGATGCAATGGGCAAACCAATCCTGCTGAAGGACGTGAGAAGAAGAACCTCAGGAACAACGAATCTCCAGAAAACACGGCCAGAAGAAAGGACAGGGCCACAGGAGACAACCAAACGATCTGACAAACACAAGGTGTTTAGCAAGACATTAAATAGGCGAGTTGATCAGCCGCAGCTGGTGCTGATGATCTGATCAACAGCAGTCAGTAACCACGCCTCCACACACACACAAACACACACACAGAGAGAATGAGTCAGTGAATTCATGAACCGTGACAGAAACTAACTAGTGAATACAGATAGGCAGGCAGACAGGGCAAACCAAACTAAAACACAAACAAACTGAACAATAAACCTGACAAAAAATAGTCACAATAATACAATTGTAAAAAATTTAACCTTTGTACGAAGCACTCTGACTTTATCCATTCTCAGTGATTGAAACTGATTGTTCTGTATATTGCGTGTATGATTTCAGTGGCTGAGGCCGTAGCAGACATTAACAGGGCAGTATCTGAGGGAGATGCTAAGGCCACACTGGTTGCTCTGCAGTGTCCTGATGCAGGTCTTCGAGCAGTGCTGCCTGAATGTGCTCATATCTACCACAGCCAGCTCTCTCAGTTACAGAGCACTCAAACAGAACAAGGTAACTCTATCACAGCCCTGATTACTGTCGTCTGGAAGGTCTAGCTGTAATTTGAACATTAACTGGAGAATGTACTTGCGTGCATATTAAATATAATTAATTATATAATTAGCAGCATATTGTGTATGGTATTCTCAAGCTTATTCTTGTATACAGGGAGTGCAGAATTATTAGGCAAGTTGTATTTTTGAGGATTAATTTTACAACATTAATAATTAAACAACAACCATGTTGTCAATGAACACAAAAAACTCATTAATATCAAAGCTGAATATTTTTGGAAGTGGTTTTTAGTTTTAGCTATTTTAGGGGGATATCTGTGTGTGCAGGTGACTATTACTGTGCATAATTATTAGGCAACTTAACAAAAAACAAATTTATACCCATTTCAATTATTTATTTTTACCAGTGAAACCAATATAACATCTCAACATTCACAAATATACATTTCTGACATTCAAAAACCAAACAAAAACAAATCAGTGACCAATATAGCCACCTTTCTTTGCAAGGACACTCAAAAGCCTGCCATCCATGGATTCTGTCAGTGTTTTGATCTGTTCACCATCAACATTGCGTGCAGCAGCAACCACAGCCTCCCAGACACTGTTCAGAGAGGTGTACTGTTTTCCCTCCTTGTAAATCGCACATTTGATGATGGACCACAGGTTCTCAATGGGGTTCAGATCAGGTGAACAAGGAGGCCATATCATTAGATTTTCTTCTTTTATACCCTTTCTTGCCAGCCACTCTGTGGAGTACTTGGACGTGTGTGATGGAGCATTGTCCTGCATGAAAATCATGTTTTTCTTGAATGATGCAGACTTCTTCCTGTACCACTGCTTGAAGAAGGTGTCTTCCAGAAACTGGCAGTAGGACTGGGAGTTGAGCTTGACTCCATCCTCAACCCGAAAAGGCCCCACAAGCTCATCTTTGATGATACCAGCCCAAACCAGTACTCCACCTCCACCTTGCTGGCGTCTGAGTCGGACTGGAGCTCTCTGCCCTTTACCAATCCAGCCACGGGCCCATCCATCTGGCCCATCAAGACTCACTCTCATTTCATCAGTCCATAAAACCTTAGAAAAATCAGTCTTGAGATATTTCTTGGCCCAGTCTTGACGTTTCAGCTTGTGTGTCTTGTTCAGTGGTGGTCGACTTTCTGCCTTTCTTACCTTGGCCATGTCTCTGAGTATTGCACACCTTGTGCTTTTGGGCACTCCAGTGATGTTGCAGCTCTGAAATATGGCCAAACTGGTGGCAAGTGGCATCTTGGCAGCTGCACGCTTGACTTTTCTCAGTTCACAGGCAGTTATTTTGCGCCTTGGTTTTTCCACACGCTTCTTGCGACCCTGTTGACTATTTTGAATGAAACGCTTGATTGTTCGATGATCACGCTTCAGAAGCTTGGCTATTTTAAGACTGCTGCATCCCTCTGCAATATATCTCACTATTTTTGACTTTTCTGAGCCTGTCAAGTCCTTCTTTTGACCCATTTTGCCAAAGGAAAGGAAGTTGCCTAATAATTATGCACACCTGATATAGGGTGTTGATGTCATTAGACCACACCCCTTCTCATTACAGAGATGCACATCACCTAATATGCTTAATTGGTAGTAGGCTTTCCAGCCTATACAGCTTGGAGTAAGACAACATGCATAACGAGGATGATGTGGTCAAAATACTCATTTGCCTAATAATTCTGCACTCCCTGTATGTTTCTCATTACTATTAACAAACCTAATTGTGTCAAATTTGTGCAATTTCTGCCAGGTTAATTTGATCAATTATTAGATATTAGTTGTAAATATTCCAGAAACTTTTCAAGCATCATTTAAAACATTTACTGGTTCATTTGATTTCAGACAGAGGCAAATACATATGCTATTCTTCATGCATAAGTTATTCTTCACAGGAGCTCTGGGCGATCAGAGTGCTTTAATTTCAACTGTGTTATCTGTAGGGACCAGTGGCAGTTCATGGGTAAAACACAAGATCAAGGATAAATATGATTACTTCTACAACATTGAAAGCAAAGAAGGGACATGGGTTGAGCCAGATCGTTTTGTCCATGACAGTTCACAGCTCACCAAAGAAGATATCCAGGTATATCTTTAGCACAAATGTACATTTACAGATTTTTGTGTTGTATGTGAGCTCTGCAGTTCAGTTCATATTTTCTTTCCCCCTAACTAGAGTGCTTTGAGCAGTGTAACAGCAGAATATAACAGAGAGCAGCTGTGGTTGGCCAATGAGTCGCTCATCATCAAACTGCAGGCCCTGATTCGTGGATACCTGGTGAGGCGGGCACATAATGACAGAATGGAATACCTGCAAAAACAAGAGCCGAGCGTCATCAAACTACAGGTGCTTAACTGTATAATGTAAATTATTGATAGATACATAAATTATTGTTAGATAGATAAATTATTGTTGCTCGGAACTGCACCTAAGAATTTCACCTACTGTTGCACTTGTGTATATGGTTGAGTGACAATAAAGTGATTTGATTTTGATTTTGATTTGATACTTAATCTGATATACCAGACCTCCAACCATGTGATTTTCTTACTGCATGTTACTATAAAATTCTTATTTATGACAAATATATATATATATATATATATATAAATCTTATTTTGAATTACTCTTTTTAAATATATTAAACTATTATTGATTTTTTTTATAGAAAAACTATACTGTGTTATTTCATAGTTTGCATAATTGGCACTTTAATCTGCTCAATTTACAAATCAAAATAATTTATGTTAACACTTCAAAAAATTGTCTTGGGGCTTTTTGCTTGCACAAATAATAAGACACTGAAAATGAACACTATTAAAACACTGAAAAACACATTCTACTATGAAAGTATAGTAGAAAAAAAGGGTTTAGTAACTATCAGCTGCCTATCGTTTTCATTACAACTCAGTTCCAAAGAAAATAAACTACTGACATGCACTAGGATCAAATATGTAATGGGCCACTTCCAAAATTGCATTCTCTTTTGAGTAGGTACTTATTTTGAATAAGTAATTATTTTGCAACCTCTAAAAAAGTATATCTATATAGTATGAATGTGTGTCATATGAATATAATCTGGAGGTACTACATTTGCCATGTTGTCATTATCATGTGACCTACCAGAGTAAGTTGCGTCGCTTCACTGTCATTCACAAATCCTCTCCTGTGGCCTTAAATAATAAAGTATCCATTGTATGCACACTTCAGAATCTCACCGGAAATATCAGGTCATCCTTTCTACCTACTCTTTTATGAGTACAGTAAATTCGGAGGACATACTTATTTTGTCACATACTCTAAGTGTGCAACTTTGGATGCAGCCATCGGGTATTTTTCACACGGGGTTTGGTTTACCATTACAGGCATCCTGGAAGGGCTACAAACAGAGAAAAGTCTATAAGGACAGACTAAAGACCTTCCAAGACAGTGTGAGCACTGTAATTAAGGTAACGGCTCTAATCACTGATGCTCATTTATTACAGTTTTTCATCATACCACATCGACCTTGTTGTTTTGAATTGCAGTAATATTCATAGCATGAAAACATGTTTCCTCTACAATTTAGTTACAGTCACTGGTGAAGATGTGGAAAACTAAAAGAAGCTACACAAAGAGACTGCAATACTTCAAAGAGCATGTAAGTCATCTCACACACACAAGGGAACGAGCAGCTTCTTCATCTGCATACTCATTACACTGAAATATTCTGTGTGTCATGTTCAGGAGAAAGAAATAGTGACGATTCAAGCTTTCCTTAAGGCTAACAAAGCAAGAGTTGACTACAGAACCTTGAGTAAGTCCATTACATTGTAATATTTAATATATTATGTAATTTAATTTACACATATTTGTTTATTGATTGATTTGCAAGGTAAATATAATTGATTTTCCATTTATCTTTCTAACAGCCGGTTCTCAGCACCCTCCTCTCTCAGTGGTCCGTAAATTTGTACATTTGCTGGAACAAAGTAGCCTCGATTTACAGGAGGAACAGGAAGTTACACGGCTCAGAGAGGAAGTGGTCACCAAGATTCGTGCTAATCAGCAAATGGAAAAGGATCTGAATTTGATGGATATTAAAATTGGCCTGTTAGTAAAGAACAGGATCACACTACAGGTGCTTTCATGCAGTGCCTTTAAATAATTCAAAGACTGAGATTGTTAAAATATATGGATTGTTTTTTGTATATACTATGGTTTAAAAATGTTATATTATCCTGTGATGTACATTGGTTTATGTTTTCCCATGAATGATACTCTAAAGCAAACATACATCAATGAGATAATAAAAAACCTGTTCAAACCAGTTAATTGTATCCTATGACCCATCCAAATTTTTCCAACTACTGTAATGTTGTCTCCTCTGGCAGGATGTGGTGTCACACAGCAAAAAGATGAAGAGCAAAAAGAACAAAATGACTAAAGACGATCTGAACATGGGGGAAAAGCAGGGCATCAAGGGCCTGAGCAAAGACAAGAGGAAGAAACTGGAGGCCTATCAGCATCTCTTTTACCTTCTACAAGTAAGGGCCAAATTTTAAATAATTTAAGAATTAGACTGGAATGCTGAATTGCAACTTGTGGCTAACCAAAAGCATTAAATGAATATTATATATAATTTATAAATATGATATATAAATGTAAAAAACAGCATAAAAAAAGAAAGAAAAGTAAAACAAACAAACAAAAAATGCACAAAAAGTTATAAATACTGTAAATCCTTTTTTTTAATGAATGTATTTTCTTAATTTAACAGACTAATCCTTCATACCTGGCCAAGCTAATCTTCCAGATGCCCCAGAACAAATCCACTAAGTTCATGGACACTGTGATCTTCACGTTGTATAACTATGCCTCTAACCAGCGGGAAGAGTACTTGCTGCTCAAGCTTTTTGAGTCAGCGCTGCGAGAGGAGATCAAGTAAGATATAGAGACTGAGACAGAGATATAGAGAATACTTTGTTAGCTTGAGCATGCAAAAACAACATTGTTTCGGAGACACTAATATATCTTAATTCATATTTATTGCACCTCTCTGATACAATGTGTATAGTTTTGCTTTATATTATACAGTACAGGGCCGTAACCACCATAGACATTGAGGGGGACAAGTCCCCCCAATAATTAAAAATGGCCAAATTGTCACTTCATTATGCAGCGCTCTGTATGTTGTTGTTAGGATGACAAAAAGGTTTACAAGTTAAATTTTAGTCTGGTTTGCCTCAGTGGTCTGGTCTAACAGCGCTCGTCAATGTCAAAATGATTGAGATGGCCAATCAAAACCAAAGTAGGCTGGGTTTATTTTATCCGGTGAAATCACAAAACAAAATGCACACAAACGTGTCCATGATCTTATGTACAATCATTGATGAACATCTTTGATTGAAAAATGACCTATATGAGAGCAGATTAGAACCCAGAACCTTTGACACGGTTTACAAAAATTCTACCACCAGACCACTAAGGAATTCAAATGTTAACTGCGGATCTATGTATTTATTCACTAATCTCGGGACTGATAATATATTTGATGCAAATTAATGGAAATATTGTTTGCAAATAGTCGCAAAAGGATTATTTCGCGACTAGAATTAGACCTAGAATTTCGCACACTGTTTTGTTTCTTTATGCTTTATATAAAAATAAAAATAAATTGTCCCCCCCAATGTTCAAGACATGGTTACAGCCTTGATACAGTATGGCAAATATCATTGTAACTTTGCTGTTATCTCTGGCAGATCAAAGGTGGATCATATCCAGGAAATAGTGACAGGGAACCCTACAGTTATTAAGATGGTTCTGAGCTTTTACCGTGGTGCTCGCGGACAGAACGCCCTCAGGCAGCTGCTTGGACCAGTGGTTAAAGAGATCATTGAGGACAAAAACCTGGGCATCAACACTAACCCTGTAGACATCTACAAAGCCTGGGTTAATCAGCTAGAGACCGCTACAGGAGAAGCCAGGTTCATATTTTCACATGCATATTTTCTCATCTCACATATATTACACACACTATCATTTACACTTTTTCTCATTTGCATCCATTTCCCCTCCATTTTTGTTAGCATATTAATTTTTTTCCATACTGTTTATAAATTGTAGCAATACAAAATGACCAAAAGTTTGGGGTCAGTAAGATTTTTTTGCAAGAATTAATTATTTTATTCAGCAAAGATGCATTTACTTGATCAAAAGTAACAGTAAAGGTTTTTACATTGTTCTATTTTAAATCAAAAGGTTTCTTTTGAACTGTCTATTCATCAAAGAATCTTAAAAAAACATATCAGTGAGTTCCACAAAAACATATTCAGGAGCACAACCCTTTTCAGCATTGATGATAATAAGAAATGTTTCTTGTGCACCAAATCAGCATATTAGAATGATTTCTGAAGGATCATGTGACACTGAAGACTGGGGTAATGATGCTGAAAATTCAGCGTTTGCATTATTATTTGCAAGAATAAATAACATTTTAAAATATATTCAAATAGAAAACAGTTGTTTTAAATTGTAATATTTCACAATATTACTGTTTTACTGTATGGTTGATCAAATAAATGCAGCCTTGGTAAGGATAAGAGACTTCTTTCAAATACATACAAAAATAGCATATCTTTTTATTTACTTAACTTTTTTATTTAATTATTTTTCATTACTGTTGTTGAACTTTACTTCATAGTAAGCTGCCATATGAGGTCACGCCAGAGCAGGCTCTGTCACACGAGGAAGTGAGGGCTAAACTGGAATCCTCCAATCAGGTGCTCCGTACTGTCACAGACAAAGTGCTCGGCTCTATCATGTCATCGCTGGACACTGTCCCGTAAGAACTAACAGCATTGCAGCCTTTCAAACAGATGTTCAGTTATGCTTCATACAGTTCATTTTAATTTTGTATTACGAAGAATTGTTTTATACACTCACCTAAAGGATTATTAGAAACACCTGTTCAATTTCTCATTAATGCAATTATCTAATCAACCAATCACATGGAAATTGCTTCAATGCATTTAGGGGTGTGGTCCTGGTCAAGGCAATCTCCTGAACTCCAAACGGAATGTCAGAATGGGAAAGAAAGGTGATTTAAGCAAGTTTGAGCGTGGCATGGTTGTTGGTGCCAGACGGGCCGGTCTGAGTATTTCACAATCTGCTCATTTACTGGGATTACTGGAAAACATCCAGTATGCGGCAGTCCTATGGGCAAAAATGCCTTGTTGATGCTAGAGGTCAGAGGAGAATGGGCCGACTGATTCAAGCTGATAGAAGAGCAACTTTGACTGAAATAACCACTCATTACAACCGAGGTATGCAGCAAAGCATTTGTGAAGCCACAACACGCACAACCTTAAGGCGGATGGGCTACAACAGCAGAAGACCCCACCGGGTACCACTCATCTCCACTACAAATAGGAAAAAGAGGCTACAATTTGCACAAGCTCACCAAAATTGGACAGTTGAAGACTGGAAAAATGTTGCCTGGTCTGATGAGTCTCGATTTCTGTTGAGACATTCAGATGGTAGAGTCAGAATTTGGCGTAAACAGAATGAGAACATGGATCCATCATACCTTGTTACCACTGTGCAGGCTGGTGGTGGTGGTGTAATGGTGTGGGGGATGTTTTCTTGGCACACTTTAGGCTCCTTAGTGCCAATTGGGCATCGTTTAAATGCCACAGCCTACCTGAGCATTGTTTCTGACCATGTCCATCCCTTTATGACCACCATGTACCCATCCTCTGATGGCTACATCCAGCAGGATAATGCACCATGTCACAAAGCTTGAATCATTTTGGTTTCTTGAAATTGGTTTCTTGAACATGACAATGAGTTCACTGTACTAAAATGGCCCCCACAGTCACCAGATCTCAACCCAATAGAGCATCTTTGGGATGTGGTGGAACGGGAGCTTTGTGCCCTGGATGTGCATTCCACAAATCTCCATCAACTGCAAGATGCTATCCTATCAATATGGGCCAACATTTCTAAAGAATGCTTTCAGCACCTTGTTGAATCAATGCCATGTAGAATTAAGGCAGTTCTGAAGGCGAAAGGGGGTCAAACACAGTATTAGTATGGTGTTCCTAATAATCCTTTAGGTGAGTGTACAATATAACTTTACAGTGTCACTGTGCACCAGGGGGCAGCACAGTAGTTGAAAACATAGAGTCTGCCCAAAATAAGATATATTTTCAATATATATGCAGCGTTGTGTGTTGTTTTGCTCATGCATTACTAACCTCTCATTATTTTAAAGTACTAACTTTTTTACTGCTGTTGATCTGTGATTTTTATTTAGCATTTTTTGATATCTGTTTCTTTTGCATGCAGTTACGGCATGAGATATATTGCTAAAGTGCTAAAGGACACGCTTCATGAGAAATTCCCTGATGCCACAGAGGATGAATTATTAAAGGTCAGATGTTGAACATTTTAGTGGTACTCATGTATCCATACAAATGTTTCTTTTAAAATATGTATTCACTGGGTCCTGCCTGCCTCCTTTCATACTTGAAGTATTACTATAATTGCTTGACACACAAACCACAACAGATGAAAGATTAACTGGAAAACATTAACTAAATCACATTTTGTGGAGTCATTGTCTCAAGAACCCAGAAAACAAATGGTTCACGTGAAATAAACGTGGCATCTTCTTCCCACAGATTGTTGGGACTTTGCTCTATTACCGTTACATGAATCCTGCCATTGTGGCTCCAGATGGCTTTGACATCATTGACATGACGGCTGGAGGTCAGGTACATTCAGAGCAAAGGAGGAACCTGGCGTCAGTGGCTAAGATGCTACAGCATGCGGCTGCCAACAAGCTGTTTGAGGACGAGAGTGACCACCTCACCCCCATGAACAGCTACATCTCCCAGACCTATCAAAGGTTCAGGTGAGGTGAACAGAGCACTTCATTGGTTTGAAGTTTAGTTTGTCTACGGTCACACACACACACACACACACACACAAAACACTATTACTGTTGGGAAGAATCAAATACTTAAAGGGATAGGTCACCCAAAATGACAATTCTGTAATCATTTACTCACCATCATGTTGTTCGAAACCTTTCTTATGTAGAACATAAAATAAGATATTTTGAAGAATATCTGAAGCAGGTCTGTAATCATCATAGACAAGTCCCTTCCAATAAATAGAAATGGCCAAATTGTCCCCCGCAATATTTGAAATTCTTGCACTTCATTATTTAGCGCTCTCTATGTTGTTAGGGTGACAAAACGGTTTAAAAGTTGCATTTTTAGTCTGGTCTGCCTCAGCAGTCTAACAGCGCACATCAATGTCGACATGATTGAGATGGCCAATCAAATCAAAGTAAGTTGAGTTTACCAGTCACAGAAGCAAAGCACGAATTCCAGTGCAAAGCGTCAGTGTAGCGTTGAAAGAAAGTGAGGTAAGCGAAACATTTAATACATGTGAACTGTTTTGTGATAGAAGTTAAACGACCAACGGTAACATCCAGTGATGCAAACTACTTTCTCAAATATTGCCATTTTGAATTGAAAATATGCATTCATGTGATTCATGTCATTCCTAACTGAGTGTGAAGAGACAAGAAACGTTTTATGTGTTTGACATATTAGGCATACAATTAAAAGTACACGTGAAAATTTTTATGCAAATTTATTAAAAGTACACATGAAAATTCTAATGCAAATTAGACCTAGAATTTCCTTTTATAAAGCCTTTCTATAGGCTTTATAAAAAAAATTGGTCCCCCCCAATGTAGTGTTGTTTTTGGCGGCCTGTTTTCATTTTAGTTTTAGTCTAGTCTTTGTGTCAAGCTGTCATTTTAGTTTTTATTAGTTTTAGTCATAGTCATACTCTTTTTAGTCTAGTCAAGTTTTAGTCGACTAAAAGTCTGAGCATTTTAGTCTTATTTTAGTCAGAATTATCTATGACTATTTTCGTCTAGTTTTAGTCGACGAAAACTGATGACATTTTAGTCAAGTTTTAGTCAATGCAAATTGTATTTTAGTCTCTTTTTAGTAATGCAATTCTATTTAACCCAGTCAATGTAGTATAAGTACGTATTATAGACAAAACCAAAATCTTCTTTTAGCCAAACCCATTTCAAACAAGGTTATCTTATTATATTATTGTTACCTTAGACTCAAGAATACATCCATTCCAGACACGGAAGACGCTCTGATTTGAAGTTACAACATATTTATTTTACCAACTAAACATGTTAAAAGTACACACACATACATTTAAATAAAATAAATAAAAACATTGAGATGTCTCTTAAGGTTTGTGGTGTTTTTTCCTGTGATTTTTGTGGCCACATTTTTCCCCATCTATTTCCACAACACCCGTTTTATTTTCCACTTCAATGTAATACGTTTTTCCAAATGTCTTAATAAGAATAAATGCATATTTAATTTAATAATAGGAAAATAATATCCAAATTATTATTTAATTATTTAAATGTTTAAAATTAGACCCACATTATAGTTAAAATGTTTTTCTGTCTTGTATTTTATCTCAAAATAAAGGATGTAATTTTATTCCACATGGAAATGAGTGGAAATAAGTGAATATAGCCTCTTATTCGCTTATGAGGTATTCATAATGCTGCTGTTATTTTAACATATATAATTGCTGCCGTTATAACGGCACATTTCAAATGTTTACGTGCTTTTCTTTCTTTCTTTTTTTGAGCGGTGATGAAATATCTTGCTCTTGTAAATACTTACCAATATTTCAGTAATACAAGTCTAGATCTTTAAAATGCATCCAGATAACAGCGAAGCACAACCGCACGGTGCTCTGCAGTGGCCAAAAAGGATATAAACCGTGAATTCTGAAGTGATTGAAAACTCAGAGATGTGGATTCCACGACCTTGGTGTTTGTCAAACAGTAATTCAGTTAGGTAATTCGGCCGGAGATTTTTACACTAGTGGTGGGAGAAAAACACTGATATTCTGCATTAAGACGACAATAAAATCACTGACTAGCCCCTGTAAATGATGAAGACACCTTACGACCGCAGGACAAACAATTACCGTCCGTATAGGGCTTACGAACCCCGACTGGCCGGCCATAGGACCCGTTCACTCACCGGAGACGCCGCGCGAGTGGGGTTTGAAGAGAGTGATGTCACCTGCGTCTGCGCAGTGAGACCTGATGCAGCCCCTGAATGAGACGCACAGAAATACTGCAAAATAAAAACACGACTTTTCGTCTCGTCTCATTTTCGTCAACGAAAATGAAGAGACATTTTAGCATAGTTTTTATTTTGTGAACCACATTTAGTCTCGTTTTTATTCGTCATCGTCACATGACCAGCATTTACGTTGCGTCTCGTCTCGTTTTCGTCACGTTATAAAGGTTCGTTGACGAAGATATTTAGTCATACTTTTCGTTGACGAAAACAACACTACCCCAATGTTCAAGACATGGTTACGGCCTTGATCTGAAGTGTGTTTTTGAAAGTCAATAGGTTGTTTTCTTCTCATAGAAACATACATATTTTGTGTAAAAACTGATGAGTAGAACAAAAATTTTTAAACAAATAGACAAATCTGAGGTTCAGGACAGGCTAATGATATATGGAAATTGAGGTTAAAGGTGAGGAAGTGTTTTTGTATGAATCAGCAGTGAGGAGGGACGTGTGTCGCCACTTCAGACAGGTTAGTGTGTGTGTGTGTGCTTGAGTGAGACAGCTGGAAGCGCTAAATTACCTTTTGCCCAAAGCCCCACATTCTCATGCTGGTGAGTCATTCTTACAGGAAACTCCCTGCTGATTTCTTTTCCTCTATGATTCTCAGCAATTCTCTGGATTATTGCAGTTTATGACAGCATGTGACCTTCTCATTCAAGCATACTCTGCATTGTACATTGTTGTTTGCATTTTTGATTATGCATTTGGTTCAAACATCTAGTATCTTTGCATTAGTTTTTTTGGTTCAAAATGGATTTCTGCAGAATTTGAACAGCTGTTAGTCACAAAATTCCACACACCCATGTCTCCTGCGTGTTTGTGAATCAACTATTTTGGCTAATTCAGTGGGTTTTCAGTAACATATTTTGCCATGATTCTACAGAAATCCAGAGTTTCTACTAAAATCACAAAGAAATCCACAGATGCTTTCAATAAAACATGGCTGCCTATACAGTAGAAATGCGAAAAATTCAGTCGTTGCTACCTGACTAGAGAAAATAGAGAAGAAAAGGCTGTTGTCTTCCTTTTTGCCAAATAGGTAGGAAAACTTCCCACCGGTCTATTGTGTATATGCTTACCAGAGTCAAATACCACCTGGCTTTAGTAGGAAGTACTTCTAAGCAAACTTTTAGTCATAATGGTGTCGACTTGTATCGTTCCCGGGTGCAAGAATTCAAAGAGTAATTGTTTAGTGGTAGTGGGTTATTTTGGGTTTCCAGTTAAGGATCGAGCACATTGTAGGCAGTGGATAAAGGCTCTAAAGAACACGGAGAGAATGACCACAAACACAGTGTTTTAGGCCAAATGAAGGTGAAAAACTAAGCCTCTTGTTCTATTTTTACTATAATGCTGTTTAAAGAGTAGACATAGTACAATTATTACAATAACTGTTCTGGAAATAACCCCCTTGTCGACCCGACTGTCTGTGGGCAGTGATACAAAAATGCAGAAGGACAATCTGTAGTTTTCACAAAAGCCCTGGAGCTGTCAAAAGTCTTTTGCTAGCAAATAAACGTGAATTTCTCGGTCAATATACTACCGACAATACAAAGCAGGTTGAAAATCAGTGATGTGACCCTATTCTTGGCCTTTTTTTATTTTCAGGGGCTTCTTCCAGGCAGCTTGCGATGTTCCCGCTCCAGAGGAGAAGTTTAACGTGGACGAGTACTCTGACATGGTGACACTCAGCAAACCTGTCATCTACATCTCTATTGAGGAGATCATCAACACACACTCTGTAAGACATACAACATAACCAACTGAGAATTCAATAGAAACCTCTTTTTTAAAGTTGCAATGAAACACAAGAAGCAACATATATATTTTTTTCCTATTGTAAAACATCCGAGTGTAACAGATTGTCAAAAAAAATGAAACATTCATTCCCAACTTAAATTTAGAAAATATATAGGGTGAATTTTCATTTCAAGCCAACTTTAAGCAAGAGGTTTGTATTACAGCTGTGAGCCCATCATTCTTTGAAAGAGATTACCTCATTTTCTTTTATTACCGGGCTATTCATATGAAAAAGAGACACTAGTTTACACATCTTGTCAAAACGTGTGTTTTCAACTGTATCTGTAGGCACGTGATCTGGAATGTGAAGTCAAATGTTTTTTTTTAGATCTGCAACTGTGATTAACTTTCATTAGCCACCTTTGAGTCATGAGAGGAATCTACTGTGAGGAGCGGCTTAACTTGATCCATATGTGTGAGGAAGTGACATCATGACCTGTGCAGACATAATTAATAGAGCCTGCATACTTTTCCCAACTCAGCCAAACGGCTGCATTCTTTCTGTTGGAAAACAGACTGACATTTCTGTATGTTTTCAAGAGTGCAACACCTAAATTAAGAGACGCGATGGCCATTTTAAGCTGTATGGCTGTAATATATCTATTTTTTTTATTGATCCACATATATTGTTATTTGAGGTGATGTGGAGTTCAAATCAGATATTTAGGAGCAGGGCCTGATATTCACTTTTTTGACCACCAGCCACTGTGGCTTTTTACCAGCCATTTGTTTTTTTTTGTTTTTTTTGCCTTACAGGGCTCGACATTAAGCCTGTTCACATGCTTGTCCTGATTGTGTGTGTGTGTGTGTTGTAAATATAATATATTCTGAAGAAATATTCGCAACAGTGTTCAATCTTCTTTGACATATTTAAATCTAAATATTTTTACCTTTTATAAAGGGCATTTTCTTCCATAATCTTATTAAATAATGCTTCAGCTTTCAGTTTATATTCTTAAATTTGATCTATAAAAGAAATTACAATTATAAGACACTGAATTTATTTGAAATATTTTGAATATGTACATAATAAATGTTGGAAAGAATGTTTAAACATGAAACTTATCTGCCAGTAGGTGGCGGCAGGTCTTAATGAGTGAGTCAAATCAAAATCAAATCAAATCAAATCACTTTATTTGTCACTCTACATATGCACAAGTGCAACAGTAGGTGAAATTCTTAGGTGCAGTTCCGAGCAACATAGCAGTCATGACATGACATGTACAACATTTAAAGCAGCATCAGATTACACATCTGATGCGCACACAATTACTCACAGCACAGTAAACTCTACAATAAACAATAAATAATTTACACAATGTGAGTGTAGTTCTCACAGCTTTAAACAATATACACATACTTACAATATACATATACTTTAAACAATATACACTAAACATACACTAAACAATATACATTACGCTATAATAGTAATAATAATATACAATGTATAGTATAAAATATTATTCACAGATTGAAAAATTGAAATCCAAAGTGCAATAGATGCTGTATGATAAATAAATGTGTATATAATGTGTGTGTATCTACAGTGGGTTGTGCTGAGTGATATTCTGTCCAGAGTGTGTTATGATCCTGATGGATCAGGAGTTAAGTAGTCTGATTGCTTGTGGGAAGAAGCTGTTCTGGAGTCGGCTGGTGCGTGTTCTAATGCTGCGGTACCGTCTGCCTGATGGCAGCAGTGAGAGCAGCCCATGGTTCGGGTGGCTAGAGTCTCTGAAGATCCTCTGAGCTCTCTTCACACACCGCCTGGCGTAAATGTCCTGGAGGGAGGGAAGCTCACCTCCGATGATGCAGCTGGCCGTGCGCACTACCCTTTGCAGGGCCTTGCGGCTGCGGGCGGTACTGTTGCCGTACCAGGTGGTGATGCAGCCAGTCAGCAGACTCTCGATGGTGCAGGTGTAGAAACGTGTGAGGATGTGGCGGTTCATTCCAAACCTCCTCAGCCGTCGCAGGAAGAAAAGGCGCTGATGAGCCTTCTTCACAACGGCCTCGGAGTGGACGGACCATGAGAGTTCCTCTGTGATGTGGACACCGAGGAACTTGAAGCTGCTGACTCTCTCCACCGGTGCTCCATCGATGGTGATGGGGCGGTGTTCTCTCTCATTCCTCCTGAAGTCGACCACCAGCTCCTTGGTCTTGCTGACGTTGAGGGAGAGGTTGTGCTCCTGACACCACCGTGTCAGAGTGTGCACCTCCTCTCTGTAGGCCGTTTCATCATTGTCGGTGATAAGACCTACCACCGTCGTATCGTCAGCAAACTTGATGATGGTGTTGGAGCTGTGGGTTGCCACACAGTCATGTGTGTACAAAGAGTACAGGAGTGGGCTGAGAACGCAGCCCTGAGGGGCTCCAGTGTTGAGAGTCAGTGATGAGGAGATGTTACTGCCCATTCTGACCACCTGGCGTCTGTTTGACAGGAAGTCCAGGATCCAGCTGCATAACAGGCTGTTTAAGCCTAGAGCCCGGAGTTTCATGTCAAGTATGGAGGGCACAATGGTGTTGAATGCTGAGCTGTAGTCCACAAACAGCATTCTCACATACGTGTTCCTCTTTTCCAGGTGGGAGAGAGCAGTGTGTATAGTGGATGAAATGGCATCGTCAGTGGAGCGGTTTGTGCGGTATGCAAACTGCAGTGGGTCCAGTGAGGGGGGGAGAACAGAGCAGATGTGGTTTCTGACTAGTCTTTCAAAGCATTTGCTGATGATGGGGGTCAGAGCAACAGGACGCCAGTCGTTTAAGCAGGTGGTTTTTGATTGCTTAGGTACAGGAACAATAGTGGACGTTTTAAAGCATGTGGGGACCACAGACAGGGAGAGGGACAGGTTAAAAATGTCCGTGAAGACTCCAGCCAGTTGGTGCGCGCACGCTCTGATCACACGGCCGGGAATGCCGTCTGGACCCGCAGCTTTACGGACGTTCACCCGCCGGAAGGATCGGGTTACATCCGCGACAGATACAGAGAGTGCACTAACCTCTGCATCTTCAGCCGCGAGCGCTCTCTCCGCGAGGGCGGTGTTAGTTCCCTCAAAGCGAGCATAGAAGGTGTTGAGCTCGTCCGGGAGAGAGGCAGCGGTGTTCACGGTGGAGTTTGTGTTCCCTTTATAGTCCGTGATGGTGTTAATTCCCCTCCACATGCTTCTGGAGTCGGTGGTGTTGAACTGTCCTTCAATCTTGTTCCTGTACTGGCGTTTTGCTGCTCTGATGGTTTTCCGGAGGGCATAACTTGCTTGTTTATGCTCCTCCGCGTTACCGGAGTTAAAAGTGAAGGTCCGCGCATTGAGTGCCGCGCGAACATCCCCATTTAGCCACGGCTTCTGGTTAGGGTACAGCCGAATTGTTTTGGTCGGAACAACGTCATCTACGCACTTCCTGATGAAACACGTTACGCTATCAGCGTAAACCTCGATGTCGTCATCAGAGGCCGACCGGAACATCTCCCAGTCCGCGTGATCAAAACAGTCCTGTAGCATAGAATCTGATTGGTCCGACCAGCACTGGATGGTTCTGAGGGCGGGTGCTTCCTTTTTGAGTCTTTGCCTATATGCGGGCAAAAGTAGGATGGAAGCGTGATCCGATTTGCCAAATGGTGGGCGCGGGAGGGACTTGTAACAATCCTTGAAGGGGGAGTAGCAGTGATCTAAGACGCGGTTCCCTCGCGTGTTGAAGTTAACATGTTGGTGGTATTTGGGTGCGATGCGCTTGAAGTTGGCTTTGTTAAAGTCCCCGGTCACAATAAACGCAGCCTCAGGATGCGCGGTTTCCTGCTCACTCACTGTCCTATACAGTTCCTTTAGTGCCCGGTCTGTGTCGGCTTGCGGGGGAATATACACAGCTGTGATGATGACCGCGGTGAATTCCCTCGGTAGCCAGAATGGTCGACACAGAACCATGAGAAGTTCCAGATCAGGAGAACAGAAAGACTTGATAGAATGTACGTTCCTCTGATCACACCAGGATCGGTTAATCATAAAACATACACCCCCGCCTTTGCTTTTCCCGGAGAAATCTTTTTCTCTGTCCATTCGATGCACGGAGAACCCCGCGGTTTCGATGGCCGAATCTGGAATCTCAGCGGACATCCAAGTTTCTGTGAGGCAGATAATGCAGCAGTCTCTCGTTGGAAAGAGATCCGTGCTCTCAGCTCGCAGAGTTTATTGTCCAGAGACTGAACATTTGCCAGTAAAATACTGGGAAGTGGGGGTCGGTTTGCGCGGCGTCTTACTCTGATAAGTACGCCGGCTCTGCTTCCCCTTCTCCGGCCGCGGAGTCATTGAGTCGATGCGTTCAAACGGCTGATGCATTTAAGAATGAGGCAGTCGTTTATGGATAGGTCATTGAATCTTTGATACAACAATTCATTCAAAACGCTGAATAATTCAGTAACACACTGTTGCTGTGAGATGCGTTATGGTTCTGCTATGATCTTTGTTTGGAACGATTTTCGCTGCTGAAATAGAACAAAAACACTCAATAGTGCATCTAAAATGTAAGTGACTTAATGTTAATTAATTGATTTCTCCTCGAGAGGCTGCACGAGCGTCAACAGCGCAACATTGTTACCTTCAGTTTATTATACTTTATATTAGGCTATATATTATTATGCACTATCGATCGCCACTTACACTAAATTAATGCAGAATCATTCTTACATTTTGGTGATTCCCTAGTTGTTTTTTGTTATTGACGTTTTAATTTGTCTAGTAAAATTCTCTTTCACTTGCCCCTTCAAAAATTCACCTAGTCCCACAAACATTGTTCTTTAACTTGTAAGAATACACATTTCAGTGCTATCAAGTTATTAACGAAATCAATATAAGAAATAATAACTCACATTTAAAAAAATATTTTTATTAATTGATTTCCTGTGTCACAGACAGTCACTCTGACTGCAGCTAATCTGAGTCCACAGATATAGCCCTACCGCAACTCGTATGTGAACACATCACACGCGGCTGTGTTGATGGATGATTTAGTCACGTAAACAGGTCCTAGCAGCTGTTAGTTACAGCGTTCGGGAACCGTTAAACAGAACTAAATTAATATTATTATTACTGGTAAAGTTACCGGGTACCGGACATTTTCTCACCGGTTCCGAACTCCTAATGTCAGCGTTGCATTATCTCGTCCCATCTCACCAACAGTTTAATACTCGCACATCCAAACGTAGTCAGAGAAGGGCCTCATCTTCTTTTTCCGATCGCATGCACGTTCCAAAACAGCAGTCGCATCCTCTCAAACTGCCCAATGAATCACTCAATTCTCATTGGCTACCTGCCGATGTGGCAGGTAGACTGACAATGTTACCCGCCAATTGCAAAATTCACCCGTGTCTGGTGCGTGGTCGGGTGTTAATTTCAGGCCCTGTTTAGGAGTTATACACAGAAGAAATTGTCTAAATTTTCCCTTCAAATCCAACTGTGTATTGACTCCTAAAGTTGAGTGTTGTCCTGTTTTCTCTGCCCAGTTTTAGGACAATGAGATTAATTGGAAACAAACACTTCATCCTCTTAGTTACAGTATGTTGCAGATTCTATTTAAAGAAAATGAGCCAAAGAATCCCAGAGTTTACATTTTTTAATTTGTAGCATTTTACAGAACAAAAAGCATTGGATTTTCATTGAACTTTTACCCTCATCTTTAAGTAGATATCACAGTAATAGTAATTGCAATAGGACATTCATTTGATCCAGGGTCAATTTTGATATTGTGATATCTTGTCAAGAAGTTTTGTTGTTTTGTAGTCTATACAGACTAGTTGTAGCTGATAGTTCAATTGACTTATTTCTTCTAGTTGGTGTTGGAACATAAGGAAGCTATTGCTCCAGATCACAGTGATCTTCTGCATGAACTCCTGAAGGACCTGGAGGAAGTTCCTGACATCGAGTCTCTACTTGGTAAAATGATAACAAATGCAAACACATAATTTAATTTATTCACTGGGAACACCTTTCAGACATCACCAGTATTACAGGAGCATGTGGTCCATATAAGCTGTGAATGCTCTACATACCCAAGCCATTTGTGGACTTGGTAATTAGTATTAACACTATAAATTACTATACCTTCTCTTGTTTAAGGTGTACCATAAAGCTTACTTGATACAATTTTGGTAATACGTCTGTAACCATCTGCCATTTATTAATTTGCCAAACAACTGCGCCTATCGCCATCATTGTCCCATTTCCCCTTGTTTGCGGAAAGCTGTCTGCAAATCGCTCACCCTAGAAGAGGAATAATTTGCTGTTACTGCCAGATCTCGATCAATGAAAATCACATTGTATTTGATACAAAACTAAATAAATTATTTTCATATTATTTCATTTTATCCAAATTTAACTTAAACTGTTAAAGACAGACCTACTGTAAATAGACCTACTGTTACTATCCGAGGTTGTGAATCGATAGTCTAAGCATTTGTTAAAGTCGTTGCACTATTTCAACTAGTTTTTTAAAGAATACTTATATTTTTATTTATTATAATTATATTTTACTATTTTTTTAAACTATATTTTTAATATACTACTAATATTTATTATATTATACTTTTTTAATTCTTAAAGGGTTAGTTCACCCAAAAATGAAAATTATGTCATTAATTACTCACCCTCATGTCGTTCGACACCCGTAAGACATTCGTTCATCTTCGGAACACAAATGAAGATATTTTTGTTGAAAGCTGATGCTGAGAAAGGCTTCAGACAGGCCTCCATAGGGATTCAGTACATTCACACTCATAAGACCCATAAAAGGCACTAAAAACGTTGTTACAAAGTCCATCTCACTACAGTGACTCTACAATAATGTTATGAAGCGACGATAATAGTTTTTGAGCGAAAAAAAAAATCTAAATAACGACTTTATTCCACAAGTTCTGTCTTCCTCTGCCGTGAACTCACGAAGCACCAAGACGCATGCGCGAGAATATGACGTAGCGCTGGCGTTCGGGAATCCATGAAATACACACTTTAGTCCCATTTTGAGCACTACGCTGAGACCTAAAGCACGATCAATGTAGAATTCAACAGCTTAGATACGGCGTGTCTTCCTCTGCTCGTTGTAAACAAATCTCCTCGCTTTTGGGTCACGTGTCCGAACGCCGGTTTGCGTCATATTCTCGCACATGTGTCTTGGTGCTTCGTGAGTTCACGGCAGAGGAAGACAGAACTTGTAGAATAAAGTCGTTATTTTGATTTTTTTTTCGCTCAAAAACTATTGTCGTCGCTTCATAACATTATTGTAGAGTCACTGTAGTGAGATGGACTTTGTAACGACGTTTTTAGTTCCTTTTTTGGGTCTTGTGAGTGTGAATGTACTGAATCCCTATGGAGGCCTGTCTGAAGCCTTTCTCAGCATCAGCTTTCAACAAAAATATCTTCATTTGTGTTCCGAAGATGAACGAATGTCGAACGACATGAGGGTGAGTAATTAATGACATAATTTTCATTTTTGGGTGAACTAACCCTTTAAATAAAAAAAAGTCCAGCAGACATTTATGCAGCCTACATTTAAATTGACACCTGCCATGGTGTTTCTTATTTGTTTAGGTCTGAGTCTTTTGTGTGTCCGAAGCCGATGCGCCATACTCTTTAAAGATGAAGTATGTCGTTTCTGCGACTCTACTGATGTGGAATTACAAAAATACAGCATATTTAGCAAATGCCCCTTCCTCCCTCAGCTCAAACATCACAATGGCAATGGCATGGCATGTCTCAACAGGTAAATGTAGGGTACTTTCAATAAGAGGTCCAACATATTAAGAATAGTTTTAGCTGTGTTGCTATGTGTCATTAGAGTAAGCAACTGAATAGCTAACACTCTGTATAGAGCGAAAGCGAGCACCTCGCTTATAATATACACATCTAACGCATCTACATCAGACGCTTTTTTTTGACATGACGCACCACCCAGCATACCCAGTTAAAGAAGTCATTACTCGCCACTGCAGTATTATCCATCTCGATGACATGAAGACTGATTTAATGTTTTTGCAAAAGTGTGTGAGATGAATTTTCACTCACTGACAGCTGATTAACAGAAAATGAACTTAGACAATAATGAAAACACGCTCTGACACTCAGGCGAAGGAGCTGTGGACACAAATGACCCCAACAAGGAGAACTCACTGAGTCAGCTGGCCAAAACAGAGATCTCCCTTACCCTCACCAACAAGTTTGAGCTCCTGGATGGAGATGACAAAGACATGAAGGGACTAATGACAAAGTAAGGGAGCAAGTAATCATCACTTCTTCAACTGCCTTAAAATGTGAAATGTCCTCACATATAAATATCTCTCTTTCCACACTCAACTTTTCCTCACTGTCCTTATTTCCTGTCTTCATATCTCTCCTAACCCATGGGAGGAAGTGGTTTGGTGGCCATTCTTATCTTCACTTCTAAAATGGGCTCCTTGTACTGGCTTTGTGTAATTAGCATTGTTATGTAAAGGCATGTTTACACCAGCAGGATTCCGAGTGAAAATTCAGTGCAACAAACATTTTAATTTCAATGTTAATGTTAACAAGAACGCCTTGAATACTTGAAATGTGTAATAAGACTCAAAGGAAACATTTGTTGACTATTATTTGCTGGCCAGTATTGTCCTTCCGTTAAACTTGTGTGCTAATCGCTAGCCTTCTAGCCTCGGGTTCTTTCCATATGGTGCAGTATTTCTTTGGGGAGGAAGCAGGACTTGACGTCATAGCTTATTGACTGTATGTTTACACCCTGCTCCATTTCCATTTCCAAAAAAACACTACATCTGGGAGGCCCCTGTGACCCACACGTGTATGAACTTCTGTTTACAGACCATATAAACATAAATTACTGTAACCAGCCAGTTTGTGTATGTACAGTGTGAGACAAATCACAAATGAAGTCAAAAAATTTGGACAAACATTAAAAAAAGGGGATAGTTTTATCGAAAATGAAAATCATTTACTCACCCTCATGTCGTTCCAAACCTGCACGACTTTCTTTTGTGGAACATAAAAGATATTTTGAAGATATATATATCATACTATAAAACAACATTGGACCCCATTGACTGAATGTAAAGACAAAAAACACTAAGATATACTCTTTTATGCTCAGCAGAAGAAAAAGTCATCAGATCGAACGGTTGGCTTCAAGAGTTGAAGGGACATTTCACCCCAAAATTGAAATAGTAATTTTTTCCCTTATGTCACCAGCATATTGCAGTCTTTATCAAGTCACAGTTGTGAGTGCCAAAGTGCTTCCTGTATGAGTGCCTTGTACTGCATTATCGGCTGAACAATGTCAGCCCGTATCTTACCAGATGAGAAAACGCAGAACATGTTGAGACACTCTGATAAGCGCATCCTCCTCTTTGTTTGCCTGTCACTTTTCAGAACAAAGAAACTGATAGTAGACGTTGTGAAAATTCAACCAGGGGAGACACTCAACGATATCCTAGAAACTCCCGCCTCTGCTGCACAGGTACATTAGGCTTTTGCCCCAATGATCAAGATTGAATAGAGGTCAGTCTTCCAACAGATTCAGATGAAGTTCAATCGATTAACTCTCTCTCTCTCTTTCTCTGGTGCTGTAGGAGGCAGAGCATGCTAAGCTTGTGGAGCGTCAGGTGGTGCAGGACTCTCAGACTCCAGAAGGGTTGAAGAGCAGCCAGGCCATGCTGGAAGACCGCCAGCTGCCTCTGGAGCAGAAGAAGAGGAAGATCCTCAGGAACCTGAGAACTCTAGAGCAGGCTGGTCTGGCCAGCTCAAAACACAAGTACCAGGAAGTCATCAATGACATCTCCAAGGTCAGGCCTTAATGACTTCATTCAGGGGTGCAGGAATTATGTGAAAAGAGGTTGTCGCACATTAAGCATGGCTCACTGATGAGTAATAATTGTAATGGGATGAATGTAGATATTCCTAAGCCATATAATGATTGCTATGCCCTTGACTTTACTTATTGCAGGGTAACTCTCTGGATATATAGTTAGGTGCTTAACAAAGTTAAGCTTCTATATTAAATCATGGCATGACCTTATCTTGCTCTCTTTAGGGCTGCAGGGTACCATAAACACTTTCAACTAGGTTTAGACCGTTAAGTCATGTCTTTTAGTCTGACTGCATTTGTAAAATATTTGTATTTTTATATGGCATTTTTATATGGCAGGACATTCGATACCAGCGGCGCTATAGGCAGAGGAGGAAAGCCGAATTGGTGAAGTTGCAGCAGACTCTGACTGCGCTCAATTCCAAGGCGGCTTTCTATCAAGAACAAATCAACTACTATGACACATACATCAAAACTTGTCTGGATAACCTCAATAGAAAGTGAGTGGAGATGCATGTAAAGTTCTCTGGCCACTTTTCATATTTTGTACAAGCATGCTCATAATTATGTGGGCCTATTTGTACCACTCAATCACTTAGAAATGAATTAATCATTTTTTTTTGTTAATACATTGATTAAAGAGTCTGCAATTTGATTAGCAAACAATTGATCAGTTAATAAAAGCAGATGCATTCCATATATATTCAATTCAATGTAGTAATTTAGAAAAGAATGTTAAAACTGAAAATAGTTATTTTTAATGTGATCATGACATTTAATAATTCAGTGTATTTATTGCTTATCTCTATTATATTTTGCCTTTTTGTTGACATCCTGCTGATTTGAGGTACAACATATGAATTTGTTCATTTATCATTGTTTATTTTTAGCTATCCTAATAACTAACTTATTTTATTTTATTTATTTGATCTTATCCCCATGTCTAGACATTTTCATAAGTTATTGATTTATAAATATAAAAAGACTATTGAGTGGCACAATTGATCCCTCATACATAAAGCATTTAACCAATGATACACAATAGCTTTAAGAAGGGCACTTAGTGATGTGTAAATTACGAAGTGTCTGTAATTTCCTATATGAAATATAATATTTCACTAATGGTTGTTTCACCACCAGGAATTCACGAAGGTCCATTAAACTGGACAGAAAGGAAGAAGGGAAGAGCACTAAGAAGTCCAAGGCTTCATCCCTGAAGTATACAGCTGCCAAACTGCATGAGAAAGGAGTCATTCTGGAGATTGAAGGCCTCCAGACTAATCAGTGTGTTCTTCCTCTTTACACCATTTCTTTTCATTCCATTACTAATAAATATGCATTGATAATGAGTCACGTTACCTTGTGCAATAATAAAGCACATAAATATCTAAACCAGGGGTGTCCAACCCTGCTCCTAGAGGAGTTTATCTCCAACTTGCCTCAACACACCTGCCTGGAAGTTTGTAGCAGATATTGTCTTATTATTGGAGAGATGAGACGTCTGTGGTTAAAACTTTAGAGAAACCGTAATGGCTAACTTGGATCACGTGAGGCTAACTTGAGATTTATGTTGGTGACGGAGTTTTATGACAATCCGATGCGGTTTACGTTGCACAGTGTTTTGTGGATTAGCGTGTTCATCTGGTGAATAAATGTGTTATATATGGTGTTATATCACTAGTAAACGTAAATTCAGCCCAGGAGTTTCGAAGTCGCCATCTGATTGGTTGAATTCTACAGGATGCCTGCAAGATGAGTGTGTTGCGTTCTTTAACGGTCCGCCTAGAAACAAATGCCGTGACGCCAAACTCCCTCGTGGAAGAAGAACACCGTTGTGTTTACAACTGTGAAAATGAGCGCTTACCAGAATCAAATAAACACTGGATTTTCAAAAGTATGTGAGGTTCACGGCTCCATTGTTCTTGAATGAATAATTTACGGATGCACGCCGGTCTGTTATTGCAGGGACACCGACTTTACATTTTCACGCAAACAAACTGTGATTGGTTGTGTTACATGTCAGTCAAACGTCCTCTTGGGCGGCACTTGACCAATGAAAGCCGCGTTAGAGTCCAGACCTTCTGCCGGCAGTCTGAAGGTCTGGCCACGCGAGACATTTTGTTTACCTTCATTCATTAAAATATAATTATTAGGCCAACACAGCAGTCATAAATCATTACAATTCAAGTCCAATTTATTTTTTGAAACATGGTAGCCATAAGAACACATTTCTTTTCATGAAACAAAATATAATACAATATTTATAATTATTTGTTTTCATTTTATTCATTAAAATGCATTAAATCAGTTTCATAGGCACATAGCAGTAATAGTCATTACAATTCACAATATTACACAACGTCTATTATTACATTTTACACATTTGCTGGTGGTGGAAACGCCATAAACGAGTCCTACCTGTCGTGATATTCCCTACTCTGCTTCTCTTATAAAATAAAATTTTTCTCATAGTAAAATCTACATATAGTTCCCAACAGAAGTATTGCTTAGGTGTGAAACATGATAAAGATTAGCGGACAGGCAGTAGATTCATTAAATTATCAGCCATTTCCCCAAAAAAAATGGAAAACACAAAAGTGGCTTATTCAGTGTAGTGAAGACCCTCCTCCATCGACTTCCATTCAAAGAAAACGGCCTCTGGTCTCCGTCTCTGCATTAGCATTAGCCAAGTTGAGGCAAGTTGGAGCTAAACTCTGCAGTTCTGATGGCAGGATTGGACACCCCTGATTCGAACTGACCCCAGATCAGTGGCTAGGACATATTGCACAAGATGCTTTTCAGAGAATGCTTAATGTATGGTCAGCAGTTTGTGTGTTGCATTAGAGGGTGGATAGTGCATTATGGGGAGTCAACCGTCCTGTTTTGCTCTTCCTTATGCAGGTCAAAGGGGAGTTTAACGAGTGGCAAGCCAACTATTTTTGCTATCTCTTCAGGCAGATCAAAAGGATATAAAAAATCTTCTAGTGCTAAGGAATTTAGTCATTTAATGTGTTGCCAGTTTCAGGAATGTGTTACGTTTATAATACCTTTTGACCAGGCACTGCCAGTTATTTTGCACTCTGTCCCACCTACTCCAGTAAGTGTTTTGTACGTTTCAGGTTAAAAAATGTCATGTTTGATATTTGCCCTTGTGAGGAAGTGGGTGACTTTGAGATAAAGGCCAAGTTTATGGGAGTTGAAATGGAGAAGGTGCAACTGCATTTCCAGGTCAGTACCCAGGTGCACAGACCCTGGCATGCAGGATATTACTTCTATTTTTCAGAGTTGCATTATGGACACACAAATGCAGAAATGTTTTTCATGTCTTGTGTTTTTTATTATCAGGACCTGTTGCAGCTTCAGTACGATGGAGTAGCTGTCATGAAAATGTTTGACAAGGCAAAAGTCAACGTCAATCTACTGATCTTCCTTTTGAACAAAAAGTTCTACGGAAAATGAGAATCCTTGTATGTTTGGAAATATTAACTAGCTATCAAAGTTAGTTTACACTTTGCAAATTGTGCAAAAACAATGGAACGAGGGTATTTGTGCAACTATTTTTGCAGGTCTTCTGTATTTCATTAACTATAAAATGAGCTCTCACCACTCTATGAATGATATGATGATACATGCCAAGCTGTGCATACATAGCATACTTTTGATTTGACTTGCATTGGAAGCAAATTTAATCACCACAATCAAAGAAACAGATGTTCAAAATATTTCATAATAACTGGCTTTGTTTTTTTAATTGTGTATGAATTCTATTTTTAAATACAAATATAATTGAAATATATATTTAATAGCAAGTAATGTATTGGAATCTGCAATGTTTTAATATGTTAAACATGTATAATGAGGGAATAAGACGAACGAATTTCACAATGCACTACTTAAGATAAACTGGAGGAGACTTTTCATTAACTAGTGCCTTTCGTTTCTAAGTGCTCAACTGTGGATTTTTGAAAAGATACTCACACCTGCACAGACAAACGCCAACAAACAAGTTGGCAGTTGGATTTAGAATCGTATGAAAAATAATGTTCACACTGCCCCTACAGAAAACAAACCCTGACTAACTCCAACAGACGCCAACTAACACTGATTCAACAACACCCAACGGTGTGTCTGTGCAATGTGAATTGGCCTTAAAAGTACATTCCTAAACTTGAGGATTGTATTGATTTTAAATAAATACGTATTACATCAAAACAGTGTGTTTATTCATTTATGTAGGGAAGATCTGGCTCAAGTCAAGGGGCCCTATTTTAACGATCTGAAACGCAAGTGTCAAAGCGCGAAGCGCAAGTAACTTTGTGGGCGGGTCTCGGCGCTGTTGCTATTTTCCCGGCGGGATAAATGGCTCTTGCGCCCGGCGCAAATCTAAAATGGGTTGGTCTGAAGTAGCTTCATTATTCATAGGTGTGGTTTGGGCGTAACGTGAATAAACCAATCCGAGCGTCATCCAACATTCCCTTTAAAAGCAGGTGCGCAAGTTCCATAATGGATTGCTATTATTATGGCGTATTTACCAGGCGCACGCCAGGAGCGGTTCACAGCCGAGGAGACTGATGTTCTTGTAAGAGCAGTGAAAGACAGAGAAGTGAAGTTGTAATGTTGTACATTATGGTAAAGGTGATTTCACAGTCTTTTTTTTTTTCAGTCTTTCAGTTTCTTCAGTTTTTCAGTCGATTTTTTTTCCCTGGTTCTTGACGGACAAACCAATTTGTCAGATGTCCTTATATACATATATGTCTTGCCACTATTGGGCAAACAGGTCTTATCCTTAATTATTACAATTAGCCTGAATCATTTGTAAGCTAGATTTATGCCTATTTTTTTACATCTTCGTGGCACACCACAATGATTTCCGTCATCTCATGTGTTAATATTTTTTTAGTGTAACAATTTATGATTTGCAAAAATAACTGTTGCATCTGTGTAGATTACATGAGCAAAGTGTATGCGCGTTGTGCACGCTATACATTATGGTCAAGCATGCGCCCTTAAAATAGCATAGTGAACAACGCGCAACGCGCCACTGACTTTAGACTAGGTTTTTTCTGGTCAGTGGCGCAATTGTTTAATGGAACAGCAAAATAGCACCAGGGATTGTTTGCGCCGGAACACGCCTCCTTTTTTGCGCTGAACCGCCCAGGGAGCGCAAGTTCATTCACTAGTTTAGCGACGTGCTTCTGTGGAGGGAAAAGCGCGCTTTGCGCGGGTGCAAAATAGGAATGACACATGCGTCAGTGTACAAAGTCAATTGCGCTGGGTGCAAGATAGGGCCCAAGGGCTGTATTTTGAATCAAAAGCCCAAGTGTGTAAATTCAGGATTATAAATTCAGATGTATGTGGTTTAAAATTAGGATTTTTTTTTGTCATTTCTGTCCTCGAAACAAAACCTGCAACTCTATGTAAATAGCACTATTAATAATATAATACTGTAAATTAACTTAACCCGTAGAAATATCAAAGTAAGCTAAAATGTGTATCAACTAGTCCTGGTAGTGGGCCTATCCCCTGTTAGTGGGTTTAGAGTCTGTTGTGTGCACGAGTAGGCGTTGTCATGCACGCGCCAGACGGAGTGAACACATCCACTCTTGTCTTTCCTGATGTCTGATGACTTCTCTTGAGAGCGTGCGCGATTTGGCTCATTCGGGAAAAAGTATTTGATGTAAAGAGTGTAAAACAACCGAAACACAGGCATTTGGAGCTGCACTGTTTCTTTCAGTCGTGATGTTGCGGATTGTGGTGTTGATGGGGCTGCTGGCTGTGGAGGGATCTGCGGCTGCGCTGCCCAATAACGGTAAGACACTTACAGCCTCTTTCTTTACACTAGACAAACACATGGTAATCCACTGTAGTAACTTAAAGTTCTTTGGTAAGCGGAGCTACACACTTACTAGTTAGTTTGAAATTAATTAATTAATTTTGTGCACCATTTGTTCTTAATCATGAGCAACGCTGTTTATGGTAATGCATTACATAATGAAATACCATCCCCAAAGAAAGCGTGAAATCTTTTCTGTGGGGAAAAAAAGTTTAACCAGATTTTAAAAAGTAAAGTACAAGCCATGCACATTTTACCACATTTATATTTACTAAATATAAAAAAAAACATTAATATAAAAAAAAGAGTTAAAATCAGGGGCAATAATACAACAAACGTAATTTTTTTACACAGTAAATGTACACTGTAAACTACATTTTTGCTTAAATGTTTTTTTGTTACAAATTAAGTGTAGGTTTAAAAATATACATGTAACACACGTAATCAACAATACTATTGTTGGTAGCCTATAGCTCATTAATGTACCTACTGTTCGTGTTCTTCATAGTTCATACGGTGTACCTCGTAGCCTACAACATTTGGTGCTTTTTTTGTTTTTGTTTTTTTAATTAGTCGTTTTAATTTCTGCTTAAATATAGTAAGCAATCAGATGTATAGATACATTCACTATATTTGTTTTCAGTTTCACATTGTTTGAAAAAACACATTAGGCAGGATGTGAAACAATATTGTTTAAAATAATGAATACTTTTTTTTATTTATTTAAAAAGAAAATTTTTAAATGTAGAATTTTTTCTCCATACAATTAATCGAAAAAAATAACCTACAGATTAATAAAATAATCGTTAGTAGTTGCAGCCCTATGACCAGGCAGAGAGACATGCTCAAACCAGCAAACCATAGGCTGGTAGCAGTGGGTGTAACTAAGTAATTAGTTACTGTAATTTAATGACTTTTCCCTTAAAAAAGTAAAACAAGGGCTTACACTAGTTACAGTGACTTCTGATGTAATTGAACTAAATACTGAGACCGTAGAACAATTATAATACAATGGTGGAATTAACATCAAAATGTAAAGTAACTTTAAAGTGCACATTTTTTATGTATCCTTCTCACATTTTTAATCTGTTAATACAAATAATTTATGTAGTTTTATATTATTTATTTGAATGAATTAAAAGAGCCGTTTCATGTCCTTGAATCACTTAACTAGTTGAGGTTGATAGAGGATTTAGAAAATAATTAGTAATAAGTAATTAAATACTTTTTGGAGAGAGTAATTTATACAGTAATATATTTACACTATTGAAGATGTAATTAGTAACTACAATGTACAAAATTATCGTGATTTTAACGGTAAAAGACTGTAAAAATGCTACAATGAAAAACAGTTAATTGGTTAACAGAAAGTTTCCATACTATGGTGAATAACTGTAATAGATCTAACCTTACATTTAATTAAATTTTACAGTAAAACAGGATTAAATTTACAGTTTTTGGAAGTGAAAAAGAACAAATCATTGTGTAATTTATAGTGGAAAAACATAAATTGACATTCCCAGAATTCCCTGCGTGACACTTTACATTTGATGTATTTTCATTTAAATAGCTGTTTCTTCTTATTTATTTTTTTCTAATCAGTTATGTACATAATATTTTATGTTACATCTAATGTTGTTAAATTAATGTTTATTGCATTTTTAAAATTTTAAGTGTGTTACCATGATGGTGTTTAGTGTTTGTGTGAATGAGACCTTCCATATATTAGTATAGTTGTCCTCCCAAAAGCTGCTTGTGATGAGCTTTGATTCGTCATGTGACTCTCATCACCACTTTGATTGGTGGCAGAGATGGGGACTCGAGTTTGAAGGCGTTTCTCAATGTCAAGGAAGGATCCTCGGAAGCCAGAATTCCGAGGATGCTACGTCATCGACGTCCGTCGAAGGACTGTTCCAATGTCGAGGATCCTCGGAATTTCAACCAAGGTCTGAGTCCTTCGTTCGAAAAATATGCCATATACAGGAAAGGATGCATACGAGTAGACTTCGCGCACTTAGCGTTCTCAAATCACCCACAATCCTATGCGCGCAGCTTTGCTATCTTGTTCAAAAAATACAAATTATCGGACGTTGGCAGAGTCGGAGCGATATGCAATATGCAATATGCTTTCAAGTGTAAGTATTTACGTTACCAAACATTTGTTATAACCATAGTAAATATAAGTAAAGTTTAACTTGTAAATGCCAGTACAAATTACAACCATATACAAATGACGTTATTGATAACGGACGCTAACGGACCTTTTCACTGACGTAATGAGGCTGACGTGCACTTGCTAGCCTGTTCCATTTGCCTGTTCTCCGAATGCTTAAGAGGAGCCTCGCCTAGCCTCTGAAGGAAGTGACTTGGAAGGATCAGTCCTGCAGAGGAAGGATCCTTGACATTGAGAAACACCTTGAGACTCGGACTCGAGTGCGACTTAAGTCGCACACACAGTGACTTCAGACTCGACTTCAGACTCGTCCTCAAAAGACTTCAGACTCGACTCGGACTCGAGCTGCGGGACTCGTGAACAATGTTTATTTTTAGGAAACGTCTGATGAGCTCGATGTTATTCCCCTCCCTCCGGTACCTATAACCTGCCTACGTACTACGTATCTGCTGCTCGCGGCCACACATGAGAGGACAACGAGCAATCATGTATAGGCGCGTCAATTCAAGCGGCCGCGGCGCGCGCGCGCGAGTGAACGCGATCATCTCTTCCAGAAGAATAAACATAAATTAATATCTTAAGGTATGTTGAGAATAACACTTACTGAAACGTATTATATGTCGTGTAATCGCTCAATCAGTGTTTCAATCGCGCAAAGATGTCAAACAGCTTGAGACACATATGTCACGCCGCATCATTTACCTCAGAGTCAGAAGTCATTCAGTCCACAGCTGTTAATTCACTGGATAAATCAACTCTTTCACTATCTATATATATATATATATATATATATATATATATATATATATATATATATATATATATATATATATATATATAAATTCTACTTAACCTGTTAGTGATGTCTTGATTATTTAATGCTATGTTTTGATAAATCTGTCATGAAAAGGACAGTCACTAAGATTATATTTCAACATGGGTATTCAAATAAAACCTAATCATGGTTGATAATCCAAACTGCTTTAAAAAACATACTAAATGGTGCTTTTTTTAAATTCAAAAAAGGCCAAAAGTTTTCTGTGATTGGTAGGTTTAGGGGTAGGGTTAGTGTAGGTGGATAGATTATACCATTTGTACATTAGTAAAACCATTACACCTATGGAGAGTCCCCGTAAACCACGTGTGGGTAGTGTGTGTGCACTTGAGTGCGTGTGTGACTGTGAGAGAGTGTTTCTGTGTGTTTGCTTGAGTGTGTGCTCTCTTTAAGTGGAAAAAAGTGTGTTATTGCTTATACATTTTGCAATGTTTTTGTGATACCCTGAGTACCAGAACTTTGTGGTTTCAGATGTGCTGTGTTGCACATAAAATTGTTAGCTATTAGATAAGCATCTTACTTGTTGTCTTTTCATATTCACTTGTTGTCTTTTCATATTCATTGATCGACAACTGCAGGTTTAATGAGCTGATATGGTATGTTAATAGAGAAAGGTGTCAAAATAACTTATTACATGCTTTGAATTCCTTATATATAGCTTTGCAGTGTTCTACACAGCCTGGATGGGTCACCGTATGTGATGCAACACTTATTATAACCAGAGACTTATTATAATAAAGAGACTTGAGACTTGACTTGGACTCTAGCTCAGAGACTTGAGACTTGACTTGGACTCGAGCCCAGAGACTTGAGACTTGACTTGGACTCGAGCCCAGAGACTTGAGACTTGACTTGGACTCTAGCTCAGAGACTTGTGAGCATCTCTGATTGGTGGTTGTCAGTGTATATCAATGGTACCCAACAGATATTAGTATTTCAATAGGTTGGTAATTTGACATTTATTTCAGTTAATGAAATATGTTTTTTTTTAATTGAATGTCAATTTTTACAGTGTACTCGTAATTATTACAATATAAACCTTTAAATTATATGGTTTTGAACTGTAAAATAGACAGTAAACTAAGTGCTGGTTCCGTAAGACCTAAAATGTTGCTACCGTATTTTTTACGGTAAAGTTCTCCACAGCTGCCATTTTTTTACCGTAAATTTTACGGGGATTTATTTTACAATGTAGTAATTAATTACTTTTGATTAATTACTCTATTTATTTATTTAAGCAGGGTATTAGTATGTACCAGGTCCAGAATGACATCTTCATGTATATACTTTCAATTTTAAATGTCTGTGGAGGAGCTCTGACCTCATATGTGGTACCATTTGAAAGCTTAGAGTCTCTACTTTCTGGAGACATGCATCACTTTGGCATTTGTTTTACACAAAGTAACTTATTTACACTAAATTACTACCCATGGCCAAAGCTTTAAAAGCTTCCCATACCCACATACAGTGGTCTAAATTCAAATTGTTGGTGTCATTTTACAGGAAACCCTTTGACGTTACATAAAACACTACTAAAAGCAGAATGTGTGTCACTCAGACCCTGTGTGCTCTAGCACCCTGCAGACAGTTTTGGCTGTTTCCACTAAATTCCAAAAAATACTGGGGAAAAGATTTCTGTCTAGATCATGTATGCAAGATTTATTCAAATGAATAAATGATAAATGACCTCCTCCCTTCAGACCCATTTGTATAAATCTTGCATACAACATGATACAGAGAAAATTATTTTTTCCAGTATTTTCTGGAATCTAGTGGAAACAGCCCAAACTGTCTGCAGGGTGCTAGAGCACACAGGGCCTGAGTTACACACTTTCAAAAATGTATAACCAAAAAAAAATCAAAAATCATCTCTCGTTTGAGGGTTATTACAGCTTAGACAACATATACTTGCATGTTTATCACTTTTAGCAGTGGTTGATGAAACTTCAAAGGGTTTTCTTTAAAATGACACCAGAATTGTGTATTTAGACCACTGTATGTGGTTATGAGAAGCTTTTCAATTTGGATAGGCCAAATCCAGGCTGAAATCCCCAAAATGGTCCCAGAACTTAAGAGGTTAAGATTTATGTGATGTATTGTTTTCTTTTCTCCAAACATTTTACACTTTATTTATTTATTTCAGGAACATTGATTCGGACATTTTCTGGTTTTTTCCTCACTGTCACCGATGAGCCAATATTTGATTATCTGGACGTGCAGGACGAAGGCAGCGGCTCCAGTTTGGGCCCTGCATCCAAACCCAGGGAAGAACACCACCACCATGGGGCTAAAAAGACCTATCACATCTCCAAGGAGGCCTCCAGCTTCCTCACAGGCCGTGTAGTGACCGCTGTCATCCCTACAATATATATCATAGTGTTTATTATCAGCGCTCCTCTAAATCTGCTGGCACTTGTCATGTTTGTGCGCAAAGTGAGACCAAAGAAACCGGCTGTGATTTATATGATGAATCTTGCCTGCGCTGACCTTCTGTTCGTACTGGTGCTTCCGTTTAGAATAGCCTACAATTACAACGGAAACAACTGGATATACGGGGCTGGGATGTGTCGTTTCGTCACGGCTGCTTTCTACTGCAACATGTACTGCTCTGTGCTGCTGATTATGTGCATTAGTGTGGATCGCTTCATGGCTGTCGTCTACCCGATGGACTCGCTTACCTGGCGCAGTCCTCAAACAGCTTCCGTCGTGTGCGCCGCCATGTGGCTTTTGTCCATCGGAGGTGTGACGCCTTTGCTGATTTCCAATCAGACCATTCACTTACCTGACCTGGGCATAACCACGTGTCACGACGTCCTTGACATCCACCACCTCCGCGAGTATTACCTGTACTTCTTCCCCGTCATCTCTTCACTTTTCTTTTTCATTCCGCTCATTTTTAGCACCGTCTGCTACGTTCGCATCATCCAAGCCTTGTGCGCAGCCAACGTGGAAAACCGTGCAAGAAAAACGCGGGCCGTTTTTATGGCGGTAACGGTTTTTGCTGTTTTCGTCATATGCTTCACACCAACAAACGTCATCCTGTTGTCGCATTACGTGCAGTTCGCTCGCAAGCAAAACGATGCATCCTATGCAGCGTACTTGGTCTCCACATGCATCGGGACCGTCAGCTGCTGTCTGGACCCCCTCATCTACTACTTTGGGTCATCTCAGTGCCAAAAACAGGTTTTGGCCTTTCTTAAGTGTCAGGGGGTCTCAGCCATCGAGAGGAGCGCACAGTTCACCAGCAGCACCAGGTCAAGCAAGTTGGAGACTTTTAAAAGCAGCGTGAGCGGCCAGTACAGGAAGCTAATGGCATGAAAAGCAATGCTGAAAAAGAAAACAGACTGGTTTTAGAGGGGCTTTGAGAACTTGCCAGCGTGAGAGACCTTCTCAAAGCAGCTGCAGCAGATTTCCAAGGACTTCCAATCACAATTAGTTTAACCAGATGCAGCTAATTTCTTTTGTATCCAAATGACTCTATTGGCACTCCAACCGTTTCTATGCTCTTGTAACTTCTGGCTTTAATTTTGTATCCATTTGTGACCATGTCAAATAACTATATTCTTGCTAATAAAAAATATTTTTTACAGTAGGCCTACATATGCTACATATGCTGTTTCTTTTTCACTGTTCAAAGGATTGAGGTCAGAAAATTAATAAAACCTACTTTATTCAGCAAGGATGCAATAAATTGATCAAAAGTGTCAGTAAAGACATTTCTAATGTTACAAAATATTTCTATTTCTTTTCAACTGAGACTTAGGGCGTTTTCACACCTGAAAGTCCGCACCAAGGTCCGAACCGAAGTTCATGTTTTGATACATTTTATACATTTGGTTAGTTTTGGTTTGGTTTCACATTGCAATTATGCGAGCGCACTAAAGAACTTTTCATGACACACTTGCATCCACTCGTCATCATCTATGTGGGCTGCATCTGGACATTGATTGGTTTGTAAATGGACGTGCGTCTGACGTCAGCGTCTTTGACAAGAATTAATGAACGGACGCATATCGTTGCCACAGTGCGCATTGCTTTACTATTTTCTTTTCGTTACGTTTAAAAGTGGACATTTCAAGCTTTATATACACATATTTCTCATGTTTGTGAGACAAGTAGCCTGGTTTATTTGAGATGCGCTCCAGTTCATGTGCAAAGCATGTAATCGCTCCCGTGATTGTCTGCTATTTGCTCCTCATTTATTAAATTCAGGCAATAATCTGATGAAACATTAATTAAAATTAAGATATAATTTTTACAAAATGAAATTCACATTAAAGAAAAGCTTTCTAAGCAAAATCATACAAAATTTCTTTCAAATTCATTTCGATCTGACCTTCTGTCTTCTGACAGATTGCGCATCTTTTCACTTTCCATAATCAATGCCTAGATGAAATTTAAAAATAACATTATAATATTAAAAATAAACAGGAACTTCCTGTAAATGGTCTGAAAGTACGAACCATGCAGAAAATGCTTTCACACTAGAAACGAACCGAACATTCGTTCACTTTGAGTGGGACCGAGACTACCTTTTCGGCGGACCAAATTTCGTCTGTTTGGTACGCCGTGGTACGGGGGATATCCCCTTACGAAAATAAACCATGGTTTTACTACAAATAAAACCAAAAAAACCATGGTTATTGTAGTAAAACCATGGTAACCTGCAAATTAACCATGGTTTTGCTTCTCTAACCATAGTTTAACCATGGTAGGCTATTTGTGGTAAAACTGTAGTTATATAAATGGTATTCAATTAGCCAAAAAACCATGGTTACTACATTTTTACTACAATAAAACCATGGTTAATTTTCGTAAGGGGAGGTTTCACACCTGTAATTTTGATTCGGACCAAACTGAAAAGACCAAACAAGGTGTGAAAGCGCCCTTAGTCTGGTATAGGGGGGACTTGTCAAATTTCTGACAAGCACATGTCAGTCTCTGAGTAACACGTAAATTAGCCTAACTGATATAAGCTACACAATAAACTTTATTCCATAAATAAGTACAATTAACTACATAAAAAAATAACAAAAAAAACATTTTGAACATCTCCAGCATGTTTAGTAACTCAAAAATCAAACAGTACACCCCTTATTCATGTTATCATGTCCATCAAAAATGTAGGCTGGCTGTTGGTTGGAATACTACTAAAAACACAGACATAACACACTCATGGGTATCAATCACTTCACTGAATACTTGCCGCTAAGAATTAAATAATTATTTATTCATTTCGTTTTCAAATCCACATAATTTGACTATCAGACATTGATGTCTGTCCAAAAATAACGTACACAATAGTGGTAGCCTTTACTGGATGTTCACCACTTTCTAAGAATAGGGTGAAAATGGCTGCCTCCATCTAGCCTATTTTTCATTTTCCGTTGGTCTTAGTACACGATGTAACTATACACATCACAACATGTAAATGGGAAAATGTTGGTGTTATTTTGTAACTTATTGAGCTGTAGGCTAGATGGAGCCGTTTACCTCCAGTCTTTGTGCTAAGCTAGGCTAGCGGTGGGTGCATCAGACAGAGTAATGGCACGCACAGAGATGAGAATGGTATGTATGGATTTATCTAACTCTGGGGGATACAGTGAATAAGCTAAAGTCCCAAAAAGTCGGCGTGTTTTAACAGGGAACATACAGGGAGCTATCTGAACTTAGCCTACGTGTTTTTGGAACCAGCATACCTTGAGTAAGCAAAGTTTGGGTTAATCAACCTATAAGTGATGGTAAATTAATCTTGTTTTCTGGAATATTCTCCTGTATGAACCAGAAAAGAGTGACCATTATAAATATTCATGGTGGCCGGTGCAGTTTTTTCTTTTTTTCAGAAAGGTCACATAAATAAACACACTACAAATGGTGAAAATGATTTTTATATCAGCATATCCCAATTCTACACAGATAGCTGTATTTACAAGAACAAATCCAACAGGACAGGAACTCATGAAGCGAGTCCAAAAAATGTAAGTTCAGTCTTTTGCTTCTGTACTGTACATTTGTCTTATTCCACAGCCCAACATAAATGAAGCCAAACTGTGGTTTGCCAAAACAATGAGTCTGTTGCAAGGTGATTTTGTCAGTAGTGGTTGTCTGGTCAAATCCATTACATTATGGCTTGTTTAAACTAGTTTAAAATCTTGAGGAAAACCAAGTTATTCAAGAAAACAAACAAACAAACTGCTATTTAACCATAGCAGTGTGTAACTAAATTATGCTAATCTAAAAGTGAAAGTTATCAATGGTTGTATGGGATACTGAGGGCTTCCTTGGTATCAGCTGCATAGAACCGAATATATATATATATATATATATATATATATATATATATATATATATATATATATATATAGGAAACATGTACACTAAAAAATGTGTGGAAAGATTCAAGAATTAAAAAACAGATTGATGTCCAGCCCTGTGTGAATCCAAACGAGACACAGAAATGAACCATGGAATGACAAAAAGCTTGTTCTAGGTGTCTTCTTCTTCCTTTCATGGCTTGCTTGAGTTTGTTTTAGATTTGGAGTAGGATGACATCACTGTAATTCACGATAGTTCACCACAGATAAAAGGAGTAGAAAACAAAAGAGCAGGTTGAGAGAAGATTCTGTTTAGTCTATTAACATGGTAAAAACTTGTTGTCTGTGCTGTCCTGTCACACACTCATTGTCATGTTTGGAGAATACTGCAAGAAGACAAGAAGGTATTTTAAATGACAGCGGCTGCTGTATTTAAATCATCCTACGGGGGAAAAAAGGCTTTCTGCATACATACACTTTCACTCTGAAATGGGTTGAGGAAGTTGCTCATTTCTCCATCATCTCTTGGTGTGCCAGGCTGATTATTCATGCTGAGGTTTCCTGGAGAGCTCTGATGAATGTGAAAAAGAAGTTTGTGGACAGCAACCACAAATGAATGTCAGAGAAATGTACGTCACTGTTTAAATATCGAACAGTACAGTACAGAATGTCCCTTACCTTTGGGAGGCTTTCAATGTCACCAGATCCTGTTGAATGGGGAAAAGGAAAAGACTAAAGTATTGCATGAAAGGCAAGAATGTGCAAAAGGATGGAAAGCATTGTGCTGTGGAAGTTAAATCTGCCCTACCTAATGAACCATTTATGTGATGAGGCTCCATGCCTGCCATGCTGCCTATCGGGCCATCGGCACCTGAACCTAAAGGAAACTGAAAGGAAAAATGCCATAAGACTAAATATAGGCAACTTCATATGATTATATTATTTTTTAAAGACTCACATTTGGTCTGTTTCCAATTGGAGGGACTGAGCTGATCATGGTGTACATGTTGTCACTCGAATTGTTTGAATCTAAAATCAATATTGTACATCACACATTAGTTTGTTTCATTATTTGCTAAAGATAAAAGAACTGACTTGGTATGGCTAAACAATGCAGTGCGTTTCCTGCTGTCTAGCATCTACATAGGCTGCTACTAGCTTTTATGCTAATGCTAACTGAAATAGTGACTGATGTGAAACATAACATCATAGCAACAACTCACAAGAATATTGACTAACCCTCACAACTGTTTTCAATGCTGTTAGCAAAATGTTGCTAAAGGCTGGAATGGCAGTACTTTTAAAATCTAAACAGTCTTAAAATCTGTTCAATCTTGTATGGTTTAGGATACAAGACTGAAAAGATTTTAAAACACTATGTACCAAACACTTGCCGACTTTGTAAATGGTTACAGAGAAAAACTGGGCATCATACACTAAATGAATGAGGATCACACACTAACAGACTTAGAAGTCATTTAAAAAATAATCTCCAGAAGAAACTTGGCTTATTACTGGAGAAGCATGATGAAAACAATGTGTCTTAAAATCAGCTCAAAATATCAAACATGCTTGATGTCCTCCAACTGTTTTCAACTAAAAACAGAAAACCTTTTAAAACAGGATTCAAAGCACTAAAATTGTGAAAACAGTGACGTCATGAGCATGTGCATTATGTGTTCAGTGACAGTCTATATGAAGCGTATAATTTGGGAACTGTTGGCTTCCTTGGTATCAGCTAAACTGCATAGAACAGAAAAAAAATTCTATAAAAAAGGAAACATGTACACTGTAAAAGGTGTGGAAAGATTCAAGAATTGGAGCATAGCGTTTCTTTACAAAGGGACATTGCCAACAACTGGCCTCACTGCAAAACACGAGATCCAGTTGGTGGGGTTGGGGTAGGTGTATTCTCAGCCTCAGACGTCACGCCCATGGACCGTTGGCTGAACGTCTGATGGATATGGCACACTTATCTGGAAACACTTCAGGATTTTTGAAGTCTTCATCTGGTTGTTTGAATTCTACAGGTTGTCCGCGAGATGTTAAAAAAAAGAGTAATATTCTTTAACGGTCTGCCTGGACAAATGCCGTGACGCCAAAATCCCAGTGAGCGCTTACCAGGATCAACTAAACGCAGGATTTTCAAAAGTATGTGAAGTTGACAGTTCCATTGTTGCAGTAATATAGCAAAGTAATATAGCAAAGTATATAAAGTGGGAGGAGCTGGATCCGGATCCAACCCCGCCCCCTGGATCTTGTTTTCTGCAGTGAGGACCATCTCACTGGCCTGGCAGCATAATAGAGCGTTTTCTAATCGTTTTCGCGGATCCGCGTGTAAGGGAATCGTATTGACAGCGTTGTCATCTGTAAGCAAAAAACGCAAAGGAAAGACTTTTCTGTTTTAGTACATCGTTATCATGTAAAGATAATAAAAAAATGACCTGCAGGACTGGGCATGATGGGTGTTCCAGGAGGGCCGCCTCCTGCTGGGGGACCCTGCAAACATACTGATTCTGCTTATTCAAATGACCAGAGTGTGTTACCCAAAGTTATCTAAGACAAGGCACTGTACCAAAGAAACCTTAGACAACTTTACATTACCTACCGAATAACTGCCTGGAGATGCAGATGAATAAGGGATCTGCAGGGAGAAAGAGAATGTACTGGTATTTATATTGTTTAGGATACAAGACTTCTGACCAATTATCATGCCATTTTGAAAACTAACCGAATTGTTATTTGGAGGATTAGGCCATGGTCTTCCTCCTGCAGGACCCCTTTACACAACAACATTCAAATATACAGTTTTATACAGTAGAACAACAGAGATTCTGACTTAATGATTGCTGAAGTATTCAGGGAATGATGATGAACTGTGATGTGAATACAATTACATGTTAATCCCAGGCATTCCGGGTCCCAATAGGGCATTTAGGGGAGGTCTCATCCCACCACCATAGTTCTGGAACACAATTATACCCAATACAATACATCACAATACATTCAAGTTTGTGAACACATTAACATGCTTGCACACCTTTACCTAATTTTCCATGGATAACTCACCTGTGGTCCAATAGAAACCATTCCCCGTGGGGTCATCCGCTGCATAGGCCCACTCATGTTGGGATGGCCTTACAAATGAAGCAAAGAGGTTACAATGGATGTAAATAAGGTAAAATAAGATCAAATTTAAAGCTGCACACACGATCAAATTAGCCATAAAAGTATTTCATAAAAACACCACACATAAAGGACAGAGATAGAAGTATCTGTGTTGACTTAATCATAAAGCTGTGAGTAAATACCTGGCAGTCTGGTAGGATCCATCCCACTGGGCAGGAGAGGCTGGTTCCCAGGTCCCAAAGCCTGTTCAAAACAAATCAGATTGAAGTATCAGACATTATACTGCGAGGAATGAAAACCTAGTTCCCGAAAGCAGAATGTGTAAGTGAAAATACCTGATTGGGTATTCTGAGAGAGCCTCTGGGCCCACCTGGGTATCGAGGAGACATAAACTGCTGAGGAAACAGAGAACAATTGATATATTCAGTCTTTATCACAAATCAATGTTCAAGACCTGAACACAAATCCTTCATGGTTCACCCAGCAAGCAGGCAAACCAGAGCAACTGACACTATAAATCACACCACCAGATGGCAACACTGCATTTCTATTTTAAATCTGTTATTTCATTGCAGATGTTCAACTTCAATGCTGATGTCAAATCTGTCTGGGTTAAACTTTATCATCAGCATACGTGGTTTCAATTCATCCCTCAATGCAAAACAGCAAAAGCATGTTTACAGTAATGCAATTATTGTGTGATTGTGTACAACATCCCTTTCCAAGTCAACAGACTTTTTTCATTTTACCAAACTCACATTCAGGTTTGGCTCCATTCTGAAAAATAAGACCTAATTTTCATCACCAAATCTCGGTGAATAAATATCCAGTTTTACTTGTAAATACATCAAATCAGTATTTTTTACATAGGGCCCTATTTTAACGATCTGTGCGCATGGTCTGGAGTGCATGGCGCAGGTGCATTTAGGCCATGTCCGGATCCACTTTTGCTAGTTTAACGACGGTAAACGGCCAGACGAATGGTCCAAAAGAGTTGTACCTAGTCTCTTAATGAGTCATGGGTGTGTTTTGGGTGTAACGTGCATTAAACTAATCAGAGTCTCATCTCCCATTCCCTTTAAAAGCCAGTTACGCTTGCACCATGGTGGATTCGCTATTTACATAGCAGAATTTGCAAGCGGAAAGACTCAAAGGAATCCTTTTATTTTTAATATTTAAAAATGTTTGTGTGCTGCTGCGCATCCCTGTGTGTGTAATAACAGAGTGTACGCACGTTGTGCCCCCGCCTATAGGCGCATATTACTAATGTGCTCTTTAAATAACATAAAAAAAACTGCGTAATACTGCGTACTTGCCTCAAAATAGCAACGCGCCAACAATGTGCCTAAACACGCCTCGTTTTCAGACCAGCAAGCTAATGGGCGAACAGATTTGCTATTTAAACAACATTACGCAGGACGTGAAAATGATAACTGCATCAGGCTGAAACTAGCAGAAAACAGTTGCATTGCGCCATGTGTATGATAGTGAAGCCCCATTGAAGCCCCATTGACTTCAAAGTGAAAAAGCAAGTGTTGTTTCAACAGATGTACAGGGAGTGCAGAATTATTAGGCAAGTTGTATTTTTGAGGATTAATTTTACAACATTAATAATTAAACAACAACCATGTTGTCAATGAACACAAAAAACTCATTAATATCAAAGCTGAATATTTTTGGAAGTGGTTTTTAGTTTTAGCTATTTTAGGGGGATATCTGTGTGTGCAGGTGACTATTACTGTGCATAATTATTAGGCAACTTAACAAAAAAACAAATTTATACCCATTTCAATTATTTATTTTTACCAGTGAAACCAATATAACATCTCAACATTCACAAATATACATTTCTGACATTCAAAAACCAAACAAAAACAAATCAGTGACCAATATAGCCACCTTTCTAGCACACTCAAAAGCCTGCCATCCATGGATTCTGTCAGTGTTTTGATCTGTTCACCATCAACATTGCGTGCAGCAGCAACCACAGCCTCCCAGACACTGTTCAGAGAGGTGTACTGTTTTCCCTCCTTGTAAATCGCACATTTGATGATGGACCACAGGTTCTCAATGGGGTTCATATCAGGTGAATAAGGAGGCCATATCATTAGATTTTCTTCTTTTATACCCTTTCTTGCCAGCCACGCTGTGGAGTACTTGGACGCGTGTGATGGCGCATTGTCCTGCATGAAAATCATGTTTTTCTTGAAGGATGCAGACTTCTTCCTGTACCACTGCTTGAAGAAGGTGTCTTACAGAAACTGGCAGTAGGACTGGGAGTTGAGCTTGACTCCATCCTCAACCCGAAAAGGCCCCACAAGCTCATCTTTGATGATACCAGCCCAAACCAGTACTCCACCTCCACCTTGCTGGCGTCTAAGTCGGACTGGAGCTCTCTGCCCTTTACCAATCCAGCCACGGGCCCATCCATCTGGCCCATCAAGACTCACTCTCATTTCATCAGTCCATAATACCTTAGAAAAATCAGTCTTGAGATATTTCTTGGCCCAGTCTTGACGTTTCAGCTTGTGTGTCTTGTTCAGTGGTGGTCGACTTTCTGCCTTTCTTACCTTGGCCATGTCTCTGAGTATTGCACACCTTGTGCTTTTGGGCACTCCAGTGATGTTGCAGCTCTGAAATATGGCCAAACTGGTGGCAAGTGGCATCTTGGCAGCTGCACGCTTGACTTTTCTCAGTTCACGGGCAGTTATTTTGCGCCTTGGTTTTTCCACACGCTTCTTGCGACCCTGTTGACTATTTTGAATGAAACGCTTGATTGTTCGATGATCACGCTTCAGAAGCTTGGCTATTTTAAGACTGCTGCATCCCTCTGCAATATATCTCACTATTTTTGACTTTTCTGAGCATGTCAAGTCCTTCTTTTGACCCATTTTGCCAAAGGAAAGGAAGTTGCCTAATAATTATGCACACCTGATATAGGGTGTTGATGTCATTAGACCACACCCCTTCTCATTACAGAGATGCACATCACCTAATATGCTTAATTGGTAGTAGGCTTTCCAGCCTATACAGCTTGGAGTAAGACAACATGCATAACGAGGATGATGTGGTCAAAATACTCATTTGCCTAATAATTCTGCACTCCCTGTATATTGAGCCATGATGTGTATATTTGTGATGTTCAAAGCAGATATCTCAGAGTGTTTGTTAAGGTAAAACCAATCTGAGTGAGTTTGAGAGGAGAACTGAAAAAAAAGGATTATTAGAGCTTACGGCTGAATTCTTCTGGAATTTGAGTTTAAGACTATCAATGAGCAATTGTCAATACACATCAGGCAGGACAGCAGCTCTCAGACTGCCTGCTGACAGTTAATCGATGTATGTTCTGGTGCATTTTAAATTACATAGACACTGCCCAGTGTTTATGCACTTAAAATGCTCCCACATTATAACAGATAATTAAACACACACATCTTCTCTTTCCAATTAAAAAAACCAAAGTATGGAAATGTTTTGTATAATCTGCTATTATAGACATCCACATATATTTTTCTTGGCCTGAATAAATATTTAATTGCCCATTCAGTCATAATCTCTCCTGACTCAGCACTGTCTCCCCGGTTCAACTGTCAATCACAGATGAAGAAAATTATATATTTTTATACAGTATTCCACAATTCGATTCTTTTTTTTTATTACATGCTGCTCGCTTGTTGTGGTATAGTCCTGTTTCAGACATTTAAAATGTCTTTCAATGACCTTTATCAATTCGATTTTTCAATGTCCTCCTCGGACCCAGAAAAAAAAAAAGTTTTTTGAATTGAGTATTTTTTTCATGTCATTACATTGTTTGAAAAAAACAAATGGGAAAAAAAAACATTTTTGAAAAATTATATTTTATTCATATGTTACGATATGTCCTCTGTAGTTGAGATCAGGACCAGGATTGCATGTATAGGCAAAAACGTACTCGGTTATTAAACGTAACCTCGGTTCTCTCTAGATGAGGGAACGAGATCTAGAGAGAACCGAGGTTACGTTTAGTAACCGAGTGCGTTCTCTTACGAGAGGTTCTCTCGTATTGCGTAAGTTGCTTACACATCGGGAACTCTTTGTCAACGTTGTGCGCGCCGAGCATACAGCATATGTATCCCAGGGAAACCGGGGAAAAACAAAGCTGGAGACAGGTGGCCGGTAGGGAAAACTGGCCAACACTTGTAAAAGCACTTCATTGCACTGATAGGTGAACACCGCACCCCATCTTGCGAATGGGGGAGCGGCACTGCCGCTTAAGCACAATTCACATAAGCACAATACCGAACGTATAACCAGTACGCGAGCGTTGTCTGCGCAGAATCACTGGGCAGAGCTAACAGCCCACGCAAACTGATAATACTTTAGCCTGCAAGGCAGGAACTTCCATGTTATAAAACCTCACGAATGTAGACGGGGAGGCCCAGCCTGCTGCCATACAGATATCGTGGATGGAAATACCGCTAGCCCAGGCCCACGAAGAGGCCACGCCTCTAGTGGAATGAGCTCTGACACCCAGCGGGCACTGCAGGTGTTTGGAGGCGTAAGCTGCTGCAATCGCGTCCACTATCCACCTGGACAGGCTCTGTTTCGAGGCGGCGAGACCTTTAGTGCGCCCACCAAACGAAACAAAGAGCTGCTCAGAACGCCTAAAGGCGGCGGAGCGCGTGACATAAACTCTCAACGCCCTGACAGGGCAGAGGAAGTTGCCACCGTCCCCCTCATCGGATGCTGGCAGAGCCGAGAGGGAAATGACTTGCGCCCTAAAGGGAGTTCCGATCGCTTTGGGGATATAGCCGTGCCTCGGTCTGAGGATGACCGTGGAGTCATTCGGACCGAACTCAAGACACGCCGGGCTCACAGAGAGCGCGTGCAGATCCCCCACGCGTTTCACTGAAGCCAGAGCTATCAGAAAAACGGTTTTGAGCGAAAGGAGCTTTGGTTCCACAGCCTCGAGCGGTTCGAAAGGATGAGCCTTCAGGGCCTCCAAGACCAAGGACAAATCCCAAATAGGAACTGAGGGGGGTCGCGGGGGGTTCATCCGTTTGGCTCCTCTGAGGAAACGGATAATGAGCTCGCTCCTTCCTAGCACACGGCCGAGCGTCGTCTGAGATAGCCGCCACATACACTTTGAGCGTGGAAGGGGACCTGCCCAATTCCAGCAGCTCCTGAAGGAAGGAGAGCACCCGCTGGACCCCACATTCCTGTGGATCCAAGCCTTTTGCAGCACACCACTTAGTAAACACAGACCACTTAGAAATATACAGCCGCCTCGTAGAGGGAGCTCTGGAATGAGCGATCGTGTTCACAACCCCTTCAGGCAGGTCAACGGGTATCCGTTGGTCACCCATACATGCAGAGACCAGCGCTCCGGATGGGGATGCCAGACCGACCCTCCGGCTTGAGAGAGGAGATCTCTTCTCAGCGGAACTGTGTGCGACAGTTCCACCAGCTCTGGGTACCAAACTTGGTTCTCCCAACGCGGTGCTATGAGGAGCACGGGCGGCGCGTCTCCCTGATTTTCGCTATGACCTGAGGTAATAGAGAAATCGGCGGGAAGGCATAAAGCGGGAGGCTGGGCCAGGGCTGGGACAGCGCATCCTCGCTCTTTGATAGGAACATCGGGCAGCGAGCGTTCTCTCTTGTCGTAAAGAGGTCGACCTCCGCCGCTCTGCCGAATAGGCGCCACAAAAGCTGGACTGTCTGGTGGTGCAGGGACCACTCCCCTGGGGGAATGAGGTTCCTGGACAGCTTGTCCGGGCCGACATTGAGGTGGCCTGGCAAGTGCGCGGCCCTCAGTGAGCGCAACGAGCTGTGTGCCCACACGAGAAGGCGTTCCGTCAGTCTGCCCAAACACATGGACCTGACACCGCCCTGTCGGTTCACGTAAGAAGGCGAGGAGCTCGGCCTCTGACTGTGCTAGAATGAGCCAATCGTCCAGATAATTCAAAATCCGCATCCCCTGCCCTCTCAGGGGAGCGAGGGCCGCATCCATGCACTTCGTAAATGTACGGGGTGCTAGTGACAGGCCAAATGGAAGGACGGTGTACTGATATACCTGACCGTCGAAGGCGAATCTCAAGAATGGCCTGTGACGGGGTATTATCTTGATTTGAAAGTATGAGTCTTTCAAATCGAGGGAGATAAGCCAGTCTCTCGGGCGAACTTGCGCGAGGATCTGCTTGGTCATGAGCATCTTGAACGGTCTCTTCACAAGAGCTTTGTTCAGACGCCTCAGATCCAGAATCGGTCTGAGCGACCCATCCCTCTTTGGAACGAGGAAATAATGGCTGTAAAAGCCTGACTCGCTCATAGAAGGGGGAACCGGTTCTATAGCCCCTTTGCACAGCAGCGTCGCTATTTCTGCTCGAAGCAGATGTGCTACTTCCTCGTTCACCCTCGTCTCGGTACGCACAAGGAAGCGCGGAGGGCGATGGGCGAACTGCAGAGTATAGCCTAGCTTTACTGTTCTTAGAACCCATTCTGACGCGCCTGGGATGGCTTCTCACGCTCTCGCGTGTGCCACCAGGGGCAGAATGGCCTCCGGGCTCTGGTTGCCGCACTTCGCGGGCTCGAGAGCTTGAAAGGGAGGGGCGGGTGCAGTGCGCGCGCTCTCTGTGCTTGGGGCCAGCGGATCGCTTGTGATGGCTGGCTGCCCTACACACGGTGTCCCGGCCACTTTGAGCAGGGAACAGATGGTGTGTGACGCGACGCGCGGTGGTGGCGTCGGGGGCGAAGTGTTCATGAGAATGTGTGAGCGCGATTGAGCGGGCACAGCACTCATGTTTAGAACATGACCGGTTGTGAGGGGCTGTGTAGCAGCACGTGTGGTGAGTAGGCGTGGGCGCCGAGAGGCGGAAGGCGAGAGAGAAGCTGGCGGGAGGGGGGCTTCTCGTCGCTGACTCCGGTTCCGGTGGTCGCTGCGAGCGACGCTTCTTTTTGCGCGGCCCGGCAGGGACAAGTGGAGTGATGTCGTCATCAAACTGCTCAAGTCGAGCCCGCAGGGTTGACATTTGAGAGTCC